>LRSR01011188.1:0-16582 GCA_001579985.1 Hypsibius dujardini
GACGAACAGACAGACATATAAACAGACAGACAAATAGACAGGCAGGCAGACAGACAGACAGGCAAGCAGACATGCGGAAGAGGTGACAGACAAGTGAACCGTCTCACAAACGGGACAGGTAAAAAGAACAAGCAGACACGAAGAGTGAGAGGAGGATGTTCCAAACAAATTACCCGCAGGATGCTCAGGACAAATGGATGTGAATCGCTGAAAACTTTCGCCTGAAATAGGACAAACAGTAATGTCAAACCTTTTTCATCCAGAAAGCAAACTGATCGTCAGAGGAACTCCTTACCAATGTGACGTATTTCGACAAAGGCACCATACGCTCCTCCGAGTTGTGCGCCGCTAAGTTCCCGTATGTGACAGCATCATAAAGCGCGTGCGAAGCGTGCCATAAATATTGTGATTTCTGGTTGAGTTTCTCGGCGCGAGACCGCTCTGCAAAGAGAAATTAGTCTAGTTTAAAGTGAAATTCACACAATTTGTTGCAGTGTAAATTAAAGAGCGTACGTGAAAGAGCCTCCTCAATTCCGTGAACGCGACCCAAAGCACCGGCGACTTGCAGATTGAACCGTTGTCGTTCCTCGTCGAGTCGCCGCTGCAAACGGGCTTGAAAATGACTTTCCAGTTCACCCTCTTGGCGTTTGAGGGCGTCCAGAATTGTTCCGGCATGGGCGGCGATTTGACGTTTCAGCTGCGTTTGAAGATCCCACTCGTGCTCCATTTCGAGATCCTCAATCTACTCGGTGAAAAGGCAATCCATCAATACCAATACTGTGAGGCGTCTCGACCCGTGTGTCTATCTGTCTGTACACCTGAGGAACGTTTGTTTGTCTGCATGCATGCCTATCCGGGTGTCTTCCTACCTGAAAGTCTGAAGTGGTGTCTGAGTGTATACAAACCTGTCTGGGTGTCTGCTTGCCTGTCTGGGTGTCATCTTCCCTTAATGTCTGGATGTCGTTCTGCTTGCCTTTCGATGTGCGGGCTGTCTATGTGTCCGCTTGCCTGTCTGCGTATCATCGTACCTGAATGTCTGGCTGTCAGGAAGTGGTGTCTAAGTGTCTACAAGCCTGCCTGCATGTCTGCTTGCCTGTCTGGGTGTCACCTTCCCTTAATGTCTGGTTGTCTGGAAGCGGTGTCAGTCTGCCAAATATATCTGCCTGCATGTCATCCTGTCTGAACGTCCAACTCTCTGGAAATTCGGGTCTCTGTTTGCCTGGCTGGTGACATGTCGAAAGGTCTGTCTGCCTCCATATCGAAAGGTCTGGCTCCATATCGAAAGGTCTGTCTGCCTGTCTGTATTCCTGCTTGTCTCCATAATTGAGTGTGTATAGATGTTAGCGCTGGACCCTCTACATGACCGCATGTTTAGCTGTTATTCTCCCGTGGATCTTACAAAATCGTCGAATTCCGCCTGCAATCGACCCGAAGTGCTGCGAACGACAGCCTCCACCAGCCGTTCTTCCTCGGCCGTAAGCTGACGCCCATTGAGGAAAGACTCTAGGTCCACGAGGCGGCTACTGTTCGATTTTCCCTTGACTTCCCGTCCGACTTTCTGTAATAAAAGAGAAGCCCTACATTACAACTGTACCTCAAAAGATCCTTGAAAGCATTACTGGAAAATGTCTTACATCGACGGCCTGAACTTTGGTGTCTGCACTGGCTGGTTTGACAGGCGCAACAACAGCTGGGACCTCCTTCTTCAGATCCCCCTTTTCGCGGACATCTTTGGCAGCGGCAGGCGTGCCAACTTGTACGATCTTATCAACCGTATCAGCTTTGACTGGTGCTGAGGCGTCTGCAAAACAAATCAAGACTTGAAAGAATCCAGGAAGACAGTCATGAGGCAGTCCCATCCTACTTTCAATTATGTCGGGGAACTACGTAGCAGAACCCGCAACTAAAGTCAACGACAAGATTGACTACACTGGAGGGTCCGGGGAATGAGCAAAAGAGGCGGGGCAAGGGGTGGTTTTCAAACAATCGAACAATCAACCACCTGACCTGCAGCGGTTACTTTGTTCCTGCTTTGTTCCTGCTTTGTTCCATTTTCCAACATGCCACCCCCTGCTCCGCCCCTTTTGCCCATACCCCGGACCCTCCAGTGTACTCAATCTTGTCGTCGATTGTATACTACAGTGGGTGAAACAGCTGCAGCCATACCGTTTGGTTTCTCAATGACCGGAAGAGGAACGGTCGGCGACTTGGAACCGTTGTTCCCATTCACTACCGGCTTTTCTTCGCGTTTGGGTTCGCTGGCCAACGAGACATCCCTCTTCTCCACCGGTTTCGCGGCAGCAGCAGGCTTCGGAGGCGTAAACGACAAGGGTGCCGAGGGGGGTTCGTATTTGGGCTTTGAGGACTCCGATTTGGGAGGTGCGGCGGCGACGGGGGACGAAGACGAAGGAAGAAGCGGTTCGATCTTGTCCAGGACCGGCTTCAAGAACGGTGCGTATCCCTCCACCGTCACGCGGAACTTCTTGTCATAGGCCGCGTAGGCCAGCGGCATTCCCACAATCACCCCCGTCACGCCGACCACTTTGAAGAGTGTTCCCGCAGCGGACCTACAATACCCAAGAACGAGAACAATTCAACTGACGCAGCCTATACTAAAATTTAATTAGCCTAATCAACCAAATAACCACCACAATTATTAACTTCATTGAGGAAATGGATTATAAATTACGATCTAGTCCGATCAATCCAACAATCAATCCATCAGACAAGAAAAGCTAAAAAAGTTCAGATACAATAATTCATCCATTCAATCAATCGATCAATCAATCGAACGGTCGACGGTACAAATAGAAATGCATTAGATCGCCTAAAGCGAAACGTGCATTCAAGAAATCAATCAGAGTATCCACTTGCTTGATTGGCTGAATTGGATGCATGCACGCAATCGAACCCTTCGTCGCTTGATTGGCTGCATTGGATGCATGCATGCAATCGAACCCTTCGTCGCTTGATTGGCTGAATTGGATGCGTGCATGCAATGGAACCCTTCGTCGCTTGATTGAACGATTTATTGCACGCGGTATTGATCTTGCGGTTGCCGATGTGGTTTATGTGCGCAGTCAAGATCCCGAAAGTGAGAACCACAATTCCACCCCCGGAGCCGTTCGACACAAAGCGCAATCAACTTACCCCGACGATTCAGATCCATACTGCTGCGCCCGCGGGAGCGTTGTGTGGATTGTTCGCCTCCCTGCAGCGTGGTTTCCTCCAGCGCTCTTCCAGCAGGCCACCGCATCCTTCGTCTGAACCAGCTGCAAACAAAACATATCTTCCTCAAAATAGCCGTATCACCTACTCGTCCGGATTCTCAGACGTACCGGCGAGGTGGAGAGCTTCTTCGACACGCGCAGCATCGTTCCAAGGGGGAAGGGGCGCAGGAAGAAAATAAAGTGATGCTGACGACTTCTGCGGAACAAAATAATATATTTCACACGCAACAGCCGACTCGCACTTCTTTTCAATTCCAAAATCTCTAGTTAGTTTGTCAAAATAGTTCGAAAATCTAGCCACTACGTAGATGTCTATGGAATGCGAGGAAGAATTGAAAAGGGAAGAAACAATCCACCGACATTTGTGGTTTGATATTTTTATGACTGGTAGACCAGAAAAATACGTCAGGGTTGGCGGTAATATATTTTTTAAAACGTTCAAATGCTCGGTAATGAATCGATGATGCATTGACCGAATTGGTGCGCCAGCCTGGCAGCTGCACTGTGGTGCGCCGTGAGGCCAGAAAATCACTTGAGCCTTAAAAATCACTAAGAAGTCGCTCCGGATTTGATCCTTTTCCCTCCTCTAGCAAGCCGGTTCTCTGTCTCGCGGAATATTTTATCGTACTCCGACATCTTCAGGGAATTGATTAGCCGTACATTTTGTGTTATTTCAGGAGAAATGGCATCAGCGAAGGCTGAGAACCCAGGCACGCCATTTTATTATTACACAAGTGGCGAAAACCTTGCGCTAACCGAGTTAAGCCATTACACTCGATTGACGCAGGCTGGTGTACACAGCCCCGAGTTCAAGTGCTTAATTCGGTCAGCGCAAGGTTTTTGTCACCTGTGTATTTATAGTTGCGTTGGTTTTTATAGTTTCATTATTTCACTCGGCCCTTTGTCTCTGTTTTTTTTTCAGACCACTCAAAACACACCATGAAGAGGGAAGCCGCCCCCGACTCGGACGATGAGATGGAAAGTCCGACGCGGAAGAAACGGAATGCGGAGAATCCACTATCGAAGCAGTGCCCGTATTTAGACACCATCAATCGGTGAGTTGAGTGTGCGCAATAAAACTCCGGTACAGAATTAAAGAAAATATTTTTAATTGGAATGGGTTCGGAAGAGTGGGGCTGACGGATCGTTAAAAATTGAGTTTTGTTGAAGTAGTGAAGTGATCAATCAATCGACGAGCAGGTCTTGTTGAATTAGGAGTAATCAATCAATCGACGAGCAGGTTTTGTTGAAGTAGTAAAGTGATCAACCAATCAACCAATCGACGAGCAGCCGTTGAAATTTTCTCCTGGCAGCGGTGTAAATCGATTCTTTGATTATCGGGTGGCTTTTGAGCGATTTAAGAAATAATAATTTTAAATTTATAATATATGAAATTATAATAGGTGAAATTTTCGAATTAGTAAGTGTATGGCCCTCAATGTTTTGCGTAGCTTGTTAGATTGTACATTAGTAGTAAATTGTAGATTAGATGTTAGACAAGCATTAAATTCACGGCTTGCTCTGTAGAACCGTTTTGGATTTCGATTTCGAGAAGCTATGCTCCGTCTCCCTCTCCCACCTGAACGTCTACGCCTGCCTGGTCTGCGGGAAGTACTTTCAGGGCCGGGGAAATAACACCCATGCCTACACACACAGTGTGGAGCAGAGTCATCACGTCTTCTTGAATCTCTCCAGTCTGCGGTTCTACTGCCTACCGGATGGCTATGAGATCATTGATCAGTCGCTCGAGGATATTACGGTGTGGAGTTACTATTCCGTCTGCTTGTCTCAAAGCTTGTTTGCCTGCCTGTTTGTCTGTCTGTCTATTTGTCTGTCTGTCTGTCTGTCTGTCTGTCAGTCTGTCAGTCTGTCTGTCTGTCTGTCTGCTTGCGTGTTAGTCTTTCTGATGATAGGCATGTCTGTCTGTTAATAGTATCTGGACAATTTGACTGTGTGCCATTTTGATATCCATTTACATATCTGTCCGTCTATTTGGCAGTCCGTCTGTTTCGCCGTTTAATTGCCGCCCTAATAATATTTTGTTGATTTTTTCAGTATAATGTGAAGCCACAGTTTTCCGTTGCGGAAATCAAGAGCCTGGACGTCAAGAACCGTTTGGCTATCGCCTATGACGGGTCTTCCTATCTTCCCGGTGTATTGGGTTTGAACAACATCAAGGCCAACGACTATTGCAACGTTATATTCCAGGTATATCTGTTAAGATAGGCCGTTTGAAAAGAGTTCTAAGCAGCTGTTTGCCTGTCCTGTATCCCTTCCTTCGAATGTCAGTTACTGGTTGATCGTAGGTTTGCTTCCCTTCAAACCTGTTCCTTTCACTCTCTTTTCAGGCTTTGTCTAACGTGCGCCCCATCCGCGATTACTTCCTGGCGGAGTCAAATTATACCGCCGAGTTGGCAAAGAGACCGCCGGGCGATGTAATGGTCGTGCTGGTTCAGCGTTTCGGAGAGTTGATTCGCAAAATGTGGAACAGTCGCAAGTTTAAGGCGCATGTCAGTCCCCATGAAATGCTTCAGGCAGTGGTGCTGTGCAGCAAAAAGAAATTTCAGTTCACAAAACAGGGTAAGGATTGGCTGACAGGGACATGGAGACAGGCAGGCAGACGGATGGACAGACAAACAGATAAACAGACAGGCAGGCTGGCAGACAGACACAGATATGTAGATAGACAGGCAGGCAGACGGATAGACAGACAGACTGACAGACAAACAGACAGACAAACAGACAGACACACAGACAGACAGACAAACAGACAGACAAACAGACAGACTGACTGACAGACAAACAAACAGACAGACAGACAGGCTAACAAACAAGCAGGCAGACACACACACACAGACACACGGAAACACAGATATGTAGATAGACAGACATATAGGCATTCCGGCATAGATTATCAAACTGATATCCACGTAAATTTGAACGGGCTTGTCTATTACAGGCGACGCTGTGGATTTGATATGCTGGTTCTTAAATGCCATGCATGAGAGCCTAAATGGAACCAAACAACCTGGTAGCAGCATTATCTACAAGACTTTTCGCGGCGCGATGAACATCTACTCAAGAAAGTTGCCTCCCGTTGAAGCTGTGAGTTCTAGCGGAGTGCGACATCGGTCCTGGTTATGAATGAAGTTTTTTTCGTAATTCAGACTCCAGAAGAAAAGGCCGAGTTACTGAAAACTGACGAGTACAAAGAGACTGTTGTGAAGACGCCCTACCTCTTTCTGACGTGCGATTTGCCGGCGACACCGCTGTTTCGTGATGACAAGAGCGAAAGCATCATACCTCAGGTTTGAAGCTCGTTTGTTTGTCTGTCTGTCTGTCTGTCTGTCTGTGTCTGTCTGTCTGTCTGTCGGTCTATCTGTCTGTCGGTCTATCTGTCTGTCGGTCTATCTGTCTGTCTGTCTGTGTGTTTGTTTGTCTGTCTGTCTGTCTGTCTGTCTGTCTGTCTGTCTGTCTGTCGTTCAGCCTTTCTTTCTGTCATTTGTTTATGTGTCGCTAGTTTTGGTTGTTAGCCTGTTAGATAATTTGGTTCCAGCGGATTTGACCTCAACTTTCATATGAGTTCACCTGTTGCGTCTTTCTCGCAGATTCCGTTGTTCACACTTCTGCAAAAGTTCAACTCAATATCGGAGAAGGAGCATAAGACCTACAAGGACTCTACGCTGAAGCGATATGAGATCCTGCAACTACCTCCCTACCTCATACTGAACATGAAGGTACAGCTGACGGAGAAACTTGCTACGGTTCGCCAGGCGTTGATTGATTTAGTGTAGTAGGTGCAAAATGGAAAAGCATTGGTTGATGGTTTGATCAATTAATCAACCACTCACCTATCAGGGTTCAATTCAGTCAATCAACCAATCAATCAAACGTTTATTCCCCAATCTAGTAACGTTTCATGTCTTGTGGCACAATATCAATCAAGTTTTACGCGTACTTCAACAAATCAATCAACGGCTGGCGAACCGTAGCAAGTTTCTCCGCCAGTTATACTTTCTGACTTGCTAGGGGTCCCTGAGAAGAGGGTTTTAATTTTTTTCTCCGTTCTGCAGAGATTCAACAACAATACATTCTTCGTGGAGAAAAACACGACAATCGTCAATTTTCCCATCAAGTAAGTGCGCGCCTAATCAAATTAGCCGGTCGATCTGTCTGTTTGTTTGTCTGACTGTCTCTCTGCCTGCCTGTCTGTCTGTCTGTCTGTCTGTCTGTCTGACTGTCTGTCTGACTGTCTCTCTGCCTCTATGTTTGTTTGTCTGACTGTCGGTTAGTCGATCTGCGTCTGCCTGCTTGTTTGTCCCAGACAAGTTACCTGTATCTATTTGTTTGCCTGTCTCATTGCTGACCTGCTTGTTTATTTTGGTTTCTGTATGCTTGCCTGTCTGTTTTAGAAATTTCGATTTCGGCGAGCTCCTGACCGAGCCCGTCCGGAAAAGGCACAAGTGCACCGTCTACGATCTCATCGCCAACGTCATCCACGATGGCGAGCCCGGAACCGGTAAGGGCACCTACCGCGTCTTCGTCCTCCACAAGGGCACCTCCAAGTGGTTCGAAATGCAGGACCTCCACGTGACCGAGGTGCTACCGCAGATGATTACGCTATCAGAGTCATACATACAGGTGAGAGTTAACAGCACGACCATTGGAACTTTGGCAGTCTTCTGTATGGCATATTTTGACCTCTCGTTTCTTATCGGGCTTTGCAGATTTGGGAACGGCAGGATTACTCAGCCTCCACCAGCAACTCCTAAAAGTCTTATTTTTAACTTTTCCACGGGTCGCACTTATGAGCACTGTGCTGTTAAAAGTTCGTTTGTCATGGGGATAATATGTTTGAGCCGAATCGAGCCGTGCCGATTGAAACAAAAAAGCTACTGTGTATTTGAGTCCGTTAAGTTGTAAGAAAATGAACGAAAGAAGTTTCTACCAATCTCATTGGTCGGACCAGTCGGAAGAGGACCGACCAATCAATCCTGACATGTATCTCGCCATGTCAAATCGGTAAACTAAGCAAGAAACTGAGTTCGAGGTCCAGGTCCAGGTCAATCTGGTGGTCGTGACTGCTGAAGGGGTCCGCCTGGATCGGCGCACCACAGGCGGCGCTGCTGTCTGCAACCTTTGCGCCCATTTTGCCCACACCGTAAAGGTCCGGACCGTGGATGACCTTCCTGTTACCTAGCAGGACTTCGCGAACAGGAATCCACCGCTGAAGAGATAACGGGTGGATCGCTCCGCAAGTACTGCTTATATTTCTATATACCGGGTCGGACAAGGGACAGGACAGAACGGGACACTCCCATCGGATTGACTGGAGAGTTGAGGACTCCGCTCTGTACACGCGGAATCCATGAGGTTTGAAAACATTTCCCAAGGAAATTGAGTCGAAATACACGTACTGAGAAAGCAGTCCCGGCTCAGTCCGAGTGGGATTTCAATAATTAGGCTGTTGTGTGTGACGAATACGCAGGGAGACACGGCGATCTGGTGCGAATCGCGTGTGAGTGACAATTAAGCACGACTGCCACGAATCAAGCAATCAATTGAGGCTTACCGTGCCAGAAAACGGTTCGATAGAATTAAACTCACGTGACCCTTCGAATCTCAAGACTTGGACGGTGATGAATAAAATGACCGAGGAGCTGAGAAAAAATGTCACACAAGAAAACAACCCGAGCTTGGAACTTTCTTCTTCACATCCGCCGGCTTTTCCCTACAGCTTGAAATGATGAAATCTATCGGACATCGGATCATACGATACGATGATGGTTTTGCACAGAATCTTATCGAGATTGAAAGAAAATTCTAACTCTTGGGCTCGTTCGTTTATTCCCACTTGTTGCTCCTCACGTTCCATGTTTCGCACTTGTTCTAACAAACAGACTAAAGTGTTTGCGTATTTAGTCAGCGATCACTCAAACTATATTATGTTCGCTAAGTGGCGGACGCTGCGTTCGCAGTCTTAACGCCAATACAAACAGAACAGCACTGCGTTCGCAGTCTTACGCCAATACGAACAGAACAGTACTGCGTTCGCAGTCTTAACGCCAATACGAACAGAACAGCACTGCGTTCGCAGTCTTAACGCCAATACGAACAGAACAGCACTGCGTTCGCAGTCTTACGCCAATACGAACAGAACAGCAACAGCTGATTTATTTTATTTGATGTTCCATAAACTGCGAGATGTTTGTTTGCGGATTCCAGCTGAAAAATGAAACTTTTCGGGGTGCTCATAGAAAAGCCCAATGTTCGAACTCTTCGCATCGTGTTACTGGAACCCGTTATACTGTTTTACATGATGGGAATTTGGATGCAGTTCAGTTTGTTTCAAGTGTGGACTAGCTTGCTTGGTGCTTTTGATTGATTGATTGATTGATTGATTGAGTAGAAGGAAACGAAATCAATATTTTTATTCTTTCACCTTACAGCCCCTTCTCTTCGAGAAAATCTGCAGCAGAACATTGGGCTCTGATGATAATTCTTGCCAGAACTCCACCCGCCTGAATGCGACGACGCGAAAAGGCATCCAGGAGGAAACTTCGCGGCTTTTGTTCTGGTCGAATTTGTGCCTCACCATTCCGTCAATTTGTTTGGCACCATTTCTCGGCTACTGGGGCGACACATTTGGGAGGAAGTTTCCGGTGCTTCTTCCCTCACTGGGCGCTTTGCTGTCGGCTATTAATTATGCAGTTTGCGCTGCTATTCCCGGCACACCGGTAAGCTCGTAAGGAATGGACATTTTCTTGTCATTCGTTTGACTGATTAGTTGATTGAGATGGAATAAGTTGATAACAGATTTCTCGTTGATTGATTGATTGATTGATTGATTGGTTGACTGATTGGTTGATTGATCGATCGATTGATTGATTAAGGGTATTCAAAGTTCGATTATTTGCAGCGATTATCTCGCTAATTCAAACTCGCTAATCTCCCTGGTTTTGAAGATAAGCGAAAAAAGCAGCCAAGGAGCTGCTTTTCTCGGTTATCTGCTCGCTAATTGTGGGCATCTGTCTTGTGGGTGGTCCATGTCAGTTGAGATTAGCGAAGGAGACACAGCCTCGGGTAAGCCAGGGGGCGTGTTCTCGTATCACCGTTGCATTGGCGTGCAAAACCAGGGAGATTAGCGAGTTTGAATTAGCGAGATAATCGCTGCGAATAATCGAACTTTGAATACCCTTATTGATTGAGGGGAAATAAGTTGATAACCTTGATTGCTCGTTGATTGATTGACTAGTTTGAATCGGTAACAGTCGACCCGCGACAATCACTTGCCGTTCTGGCTGGTGGATTGAAAAGAAAATGAAATCACCGATCCTAATGATTCCGCCACTTTATGCTCTGACTATGAAAAACCCCGAATTTTTTTAGTAAACCAACGGGAATTAATAAAAAGAAAGCGACTCCGAATCAATCAATCAGACATTCAGACAAAGGGCCAGTATCTTGTCACACTTCCCTCGCTGAATAAAGCTTCTTACATTCAAACAGTCATCCTCATGAACATTATGGAAGTAAAATCAATATTTTCTATAAACAATAGGTTCTGAAAAGGCGAGAAACCAAAAAAGGAGTGAGTTATTCAAGTCACACCAGGCACCCAATCAAGTCCAATCAATTGCCATAATCGCTTATCCGTTTGTTCCTACAATTTTTCCGTTTGTTCCTCCAATGTTTCCGTTTGTTCCTCCAATATTTCCGTTTGTTCCCGCAATGTTTCCGTTTGTTCCTTCAATGTTTCCGTTTGTTCCTACAATGTTTCCGTTTGTTCCCGCAATGTTTCCGTTTGTTCCTCCAATATTTCCGTTTGTTCCTGTAAAGTTTAACATACGCGCCAGAGCTTGTGGATCGAAAACTACTTCATCTATTTTTCCCCCCAATAGCGCAATCAACAGATAAATCTTTTTTTTTAAATCTGGAGACAGTTAGGTTTGGTTGAAAAAACAATCCTGGCGTCAAAAATCTCTAAGGCGTAAGCAATATAGGATCAGAGTTTGACTGATAAAGCGCAGATTCAATTCCGTTCACTAGTCCGTGTCAAAAACCGACAGGCCTGTCGGTTTTTGCGTGACAGGCTATGCTACCTTGCTTGATTGAAATGATCATTTCGGTGTCAACATTTTTAAGTCGTCAATAAAGTTTAAGTGAATCTGAATGAACAATCAAGCGAGCTATGGAACGGCCTAAAATCGACCCTTGAGATCGGGAGTGTACAGTAAAAGTACTTTACTGTCGCGATTCTAACGGCAAGCTTAGCCCCGCCTCCCCCGTGCAAGACTCTGTGTGACGTCACGGATTCAATTCCGGCCCGGCCCTGGCCCGGGGGTTGTAATTTACTGCTAGGGCCAAAAAACGGCCGTTAGAATCGCGACAGTAAAAGTACTGCACTGCCACGATTTTAAGGGTGGATTTAGCCCCGCCCACCCCTGATAGACTGTACGTGACGTCACGGATTAATTTCCGTTCATCAACGGTCTAATTCGGCCCGCCAAGAGCGCAGTGAAATCAGTGAACACAAGTTGGACCGGGGTCGGTAATTTACTTGTAGGGCAAAAAACCCACCCTTAAAATCGTGGCAGTACAGTGTGACTTGAAATTTAACAACGGCCGACTGTACACACGTGGCAAAAACCTTGCACTAATTGAGTGAAGCCATTTAACTCGTTGAATGCGTGTTCATACACATACCGAGCTGAATAGCCTAACTAGGTCAGCGTAGGTTTTTGCCACGTGCGTAATTGCCGCTGTTCCTTGCATTCGGTTCAGTTGCTCGGGCGAGCCGCAGCAGCCACAGTACGAAGCGAAACTGAATTGAACTGAATGTCGACCCTGTGACGTACGTAAAATAAGAGGACTTTTCACTGTATCTTTTATTATTCGTCTTGTTCTCGTGTTGGCAGGCAGAACTGCTTCTGTTGTCTAACCTCTTTCAAGGCCTGACCGGCGGATTCACCGGTGTGATCCTGGCAGTGTCCAGTTGGGCGGCCACGCTGACATCGATTCGTATTCGGACCTCACGTTTGGGCTTGATTGAATTTGCCAATCTTTTCGGCACTGCCATTGCCCCGGCTGTTGGTTAGTATGTCGCAGCACCGAAGCAGCTAAAATAAAAATACTGTGAACGCCCGATGACTTTAAGGGAACGCGCTCGGTGAAACAGAACACACGTAAAGAAAAGCCTGGGCTTGATTGCTTCAAACGCCGGTACACAAGACTGCAGCCTGTTGATTGAATGCTAATAGGGCCGGGTGTTATTTTCTGTACCGGCCGGTGAAAATAATCGAGCGCTCGGTTTAACGGAGTGCGTTCCCCTAAAGTCGTCGGGTTTCTACAGTAAAAAATGCCCGTTTACTTTGAAGATTAAGTTGCGAATATCGACTTGAATCTTTTCGTCGAAAAGGCTTCTCGATCGATCTACGGAAACGAGTTGCGCTGACGAGTTACATGGCGATTCATCCGGATAAAATACCGGGCGTTATGTGTAATAGGATCTCTTCTCTTTCATATAGGTGGCGCGATAGCGAAACAATGGGGTAGCCCTTATGCGTTTGGAGTAGCCGGACTGTTGACAGTCCTGCAAATTGCATACGTCATGTTCTTCCTGCGAGTTGAGAAACCACACCCGGGTTCATCTCATTCGAGTGGATACTCGGGCGCTAGCACACTGATTCCTCTGCGAGAACTATTTGGATTCATCAGAACAAAATGGACGGACCTCAACGCTAGATTCATGATTTCGATGGCGGCCCTTTGTCTGACTGTAACATGGCTGGTGTCAACTGGTACGAGAAAACGACAATCAGAAAAACACGAGAGGAAATGTAAAGAAGCTGCACAACACAGTCAAATAGACGGACAAACAGACAGACAGACAGACACAGACAGACAGACAGACACAGACATACACACAGACACACAGACAGACAGGCAGACAGACAGACAGACAGACAGACAGACACAGACAGACACAGACAGACACGCAGACACACAGACAAACAGACAGACAAACAGACAGACACACAGACAGACACACAGATACAGACAGACACGCAGATACACAGACAAACAGACACACACACGGACAGACAGACAGACAAATGGATTGACTATTCAATTCCCTAGTAGCTTTTTTAGCTGTTCTCCGAGCCCAAAACAACTGGTGCTGCTTCTCCCACCGCAGGTACTACCGAAATTCGGTATCTTTTCGTCGAATCTCTCAATTTGAACTGGGATATTTTGGAGTATAACTTGTTCGCCGCTGAAGACGCCGGCATTCGCGGCCTGACTCTCGTCACCATTTTGCCATTCCTGAAGCATTACTGGCACATGAAGGACTTTCCAATTATGCTCTGCGCTTTCTCATCCAAGATTGTCATGTTTGCGCTCTGGGCCGCCAGCAAGACGTCCGCACTAATTTTCATTGGTGCGTAAACGCTTTTCTTGTTGGCCTTTAGAACTTTCGCAAAATGTTCGTAGTGAATGTTTTCTTACCTATAATTTGCAGCACCGGTCACTGGTTTCCTCGCAGCAGCTGTCTCGGCATGTGGACGATCAGCAGCTTCGAAATTCGTCCAAAAAACCGATCAAGGTAAACTAATTTTTATCAAAGACCTAGCCATCTGTAAAGGGCGTTTTGTTTCACGCAAGCTATTTGCTGACCTGGGTTTCCCCGTACTGACAGACAGACAGACAGACAGACAGACAGACGACAGACAGACAGACAGACAGACAGACAGTCAGGTAGGCAGGCAGGCGAATTGATACTGATAACAAAAGGACAGACATACCTACGGAGACGAGTTGTATTCGATCAGAAACATTTGATCATTTTGAATCGCGTCCTTTTTCAGGAAAGCTGTTTTCTCTTCTGGCGATCCTGGAGAACCTGAGCAGTTTGATCGGCTCCCTGGTGTTTCAGAACGTTTACGTCGCGACCAGGGTGTGGTTTTCGGGCTTCCCGTTCGTTTTAGCCGACATTTTTCTGTTAGTTCCGGTGGCGTTTCTCCTGTAAGTCCCTCATCGCCGCTATACTGACAATCATATCCGAAATTCAATTTAAATTTTTCAAAATGCGTTGTGGTATTTGTTCTTGTCAGATTATATATGCCGATTCTTCGGAGCACTGAAGCCAGCAACACCGTAGATCGGCAGCAACTCCTTGACGAGGCCGTTCTTGACACTGATTCAGCCAGAGACATTCCTGAAAGATGATCCAAGATTTCCAGATTTTATGAAGTCTGAACAAGGCCGAGGTTTTCAGCGTTTTGCTAGTCTCTTCATTTTGTTCGTGTCTTTCAAATTGCGTTTACTCAACTTATTAGCCGCACGGGATTTGCCGCTCCGCCAAACATTGCGGTTCCGTTCCGCTTCGCACTATATTTATTTCGGGATTGGCCGTAATACTTGGCAGTCCACGTTCAAGTTAATCCGTATTCCTATGCTACTATGACTGTAAATTGGACCGGCAAGTGTTTAGGCCGCGGGGTTTGCAGATTCGCTGCAAGTACAGTGAGAGTCGTGAGATTCGAACGGTCACGTGAGTTTCTTTCTATCGAACCATTTGCTCGGAGCCGGCCGTTGCTTGTTTGGAGTTTGAGACAGTAAAGTAGAAACGACACTGCGACGTCGTTCGAATATCAGGACTTAAACTGCAATCATCATCCGACATTTCTCGGTTCGTCCATGCCCGCGCGTCTTATCGTCCACACCAACATTTGTTTTATCTGTCGCTTCCCTATATCCATGCGAATTGAACTTTACCTCTTATACTCCAGTTCGCTTCACGTTTAGTGGGCCAAAGAACTCTCTCGATTAAATTTGAGTTGTGTAAATTCCCGGTTGGCCTCCTATTTCCCTGCATAGTGTGAGAAACGTCTGTCTTGTGATTTTCCCTTGATTAGCCGCAAGGATGAAGAAAAAGGTACGAGGGCATTAACGGAGGAGGAATTATGAAAATTGAGGCCTGTTTGCGGAAGAATGAAGGCGCAATTGGAGCGTGTGCTGAATTGGTTGATTGGTTGATTGTTGTAGGCTGCTGGTGAATGTTTTGATTGATTGGTTGATTGTCGTAGGCTGCTGGTGAATGTTTTGGTTTTATTTCCAGGTGTTGTTGATGGGCAAATCGGGCTCGGGAAAGGTGAGCAACCGCGTTTTAAAAGCTAGTTTCAATTGTTCCACGGATTTTCCTTGCAGACTAGCATGAGATCCATCATTTTTGCCAATTACATCGCTCGGGATACTCGTCGATTGGGAGCAACAAGTCAGTGCTCATTCATATCTTCGTTTGATTGATTGATTGTTTAGTGTATTTGTTATTACGTTAATCGGTTGGTTTCTCGTTGGAATGATCGATTGATTGATTGATTGAGGGATCACATATTATTGTATCATCCAAAACTCTCAATGTATTTGACGAAATATGAAAATTTGGTTTTGCTTCATTCAGTTAAGGAAATATTTTGATTTGTAAATAAGTGTACACTGTCGAAATTCAAAACGAAATTTTTTTGCGGATGTGGATCGACTGCTCCATTCGTCATTATTAAAATGAGCCTCACTTATCGTTATTAACGGTAAGCACACTTTACGAAATATTTCTCCTTGCAGTTGACGTGGAGCATTCACATGTAAGATTCTTGGGCAACTTGGTACTGAATCTGTGGGACTGCGGAGGCCAGGAGGCGTTCATGGAGAACTATTTCGCCAGTCAGCGCGATAACATCTTCCGCAATGTCGAAGTGCTCATCTACGTGTTTGACGTGGAGAGCCGCGAGTTGGAAAAAGATATGCACTATTATCAGTCATGTCTGGAGGCGATCCTTCAGAACTCACCCGAAGCTAAAGTATTTTGCTTAATCCACAAGATGGACTTGGTTCAGGAAGATCAGCGAGATAAGGTGGGACGCTGCCTGTCTGTCTGTTTGTCTGTTTGTCTGTCTGTCTGTCTGTCTGTCTGTCTGTCAGTCTGTCTATCTTTCTATGTCTGTGCCTGTGTCTGGTTGTCTGCCTCTCTATCCCTCTCTTATCTGTCGGTTGTAACTGACTGTCTGCCGGTTTTGGGGTTTCTTTGTCCGAATATCTCGTATCGTAGTACATGAAAGGTTGTCCCTGTCTGGCTGTGTTCCTTTACGTCCTTGCATATTATGAAATTAGTCGGATTTTCACTTTATTCATGAGTTTTTCCTTACTTCTAGGTGTACAAAGACCGGGAAGATAATTTGAAGAGACTCAGTCGTCCTCTGGACTGCACATGCTTCAAGACTAGCATCTGGGATGAGACACTGTACAAGGCCTGGTCCAGCATCGTCTACCAGTTGATCCCCAACGTGGACGTG
>LRSR01011189.1:0-12347 GCA_001579985.1 Hypsibius dujardini
ACGCTCGAGTGGGTTGTTTACATAGAGGTACACGCGCATTGATTGCCCTCTCCTTTTCAGTTGCGGGGTGAAAGGACCGCTCTGGAGGAAGGCCTCGGCGTCGTCAAGGCTGAACTGCTGCGCCGGCAGGAGGCGGACGCCGAGGCCGCCCGGGAACGGCAGTCGCTGCGGGATGAGCTGGCCTCGGTGTCACAGGAACGGCTGCTGGCGGAGAATAATCAGCGAATTTATTCGGATCTAATCCAGATTATCTGCGCGACAATACTGAACCGTGGTGGTGGTGCTGGTAGCGCGGAAATGTCAGGCTCGCGTCGGCATGTGGTGTTCACGCCGGATGGGATGTTCATGGATGACGGCACGGTGTCGCCTGATCAGACTATGCCCTCCATATATGAGAACGACTCGGGTTTTGTCGGCAGTCAGAGCCAGCTGGATGTCGAAGGGCAGGTAAGACTTGCGAGTGTCACAGCTGTTTGCTGCGTCGGAACTCTTGTTTATCGTTAGTCTGTGCTCTATATGTATCGGAAAATTTTAAGAATATTCTTCTGGCAACCTCTTTTTGTCTGTCTTCATTGGTTGCTTGCCTGTTTCTGGCCAGTCTGTTTGCATCTCTGTCTTTCTGTCTGTCGATGTGCCTGTATGTCTGTCTGTCTGTTTGTCTAAATCTATGTCTGTCTGTCTGTCTGTCTGTCTATTTGTCTGTCTGTCTACCTGTTCGTCTACTTACCTGCCTGTTTTTTTGCCGTCTGTCTGTCTGAATGCCTACCGTTCTGTCTCTGAGTCTCTGTGAGTCTGTGTATCTGTTTGTTTGTCTGCCTGTCTGCCTACCTGCCTGCCTGCCTGCCTGCCTGCCTGCCTGACTGTCTGACCATCTAGCCGCCTGTCTGTTTGTCTGTGTGCATGTCTGCGTCTGCATGCCTGCATGGCGGTCTGTCTGACAATGAGTTACTAGTAGTCTAATGCGTCAAGTCTTATTCTTGGGGATTTAATGGTTTGGGAATCTGGGATGATGTGTCGTTCGAATGTCTCCTTGCAGCTTCCACTTAGAAGACGTAGTAGCACCTCAAGTGATTTGAAGGGACTGCTAGATCAGCTTACCGGAGAGCCCTCTCCCCGAGTTCCTCCGTCGGAAAGTGTAGATCGGTCAAAGTTACTACAGCATGATCTCCAGAGAGCACAGGCAGCAGTTCAGGAACTGCAGGCCGACCGTGCAAAATGTAAGGTTATTAATACAACTGCAAGACAAGAGTGGTCTTATTTGCCTTTCTCGAAATAATATGACCTGATCGTATTCTTCAGCCGATTACCTTGCGAAATCGGTCCAAAATTTGACCGACACCCTCTACGAGCAAACCACCCTGCGAGACAACCTCTCCCAGGAGATCTCACAGCTGACCGAAAAGGTCGACTTCCTCTCCGGCTCGCTGACGGACGCCGAATCGGCCCACGAAGCTAGCCTCCGCGAACTGGACGCCAAGGATCGTTCCTTCGCTCAGTTCACCGCCCAGCTCAGCGAGGCCGAAAAGGAGCTGGAACGCCTCCGTGAGTCGGGGAACAGTTCCAGCGAATCACTCCACAACATCAGTCTCATGTTCAAGGAAAAAGAACGCGAGATTGCCGCTCTTAATGAGGAGCTCCAGGCGAAAGAGATCATCATTGACGGTCTCAATAAGCAATGTGTCCGCACTGACGGTCGCGTCTTGGAGCTGCTTAACCGTGTCACCACAAATGATACCCTCGTGGCAGATCTGAGCCACCAATTAAGGTACATGATTTCTCTTTTCATCTCCGGTGTGGAAGGACCTCTCTGTGTAGGGATTAGCCCATCTGTCTGTTTATCTACCGATCTGGCCGATAATCAGTGTGCCTATTTGCCTGCCTACCTGCCTGCCTGTCTGCCTGCCTGCCTATTCTGTCTGTCTGCCTGCCTGTCTGTCTGTCTGTCTGTCTGTCTGTCTGTCTGTCTACCTGCCTGTCTACCTGCCTGTCTATCTTTCTGTTTGTCTGTCTGTCGACCTGTCTGTCTGCCTGTCTGCCTGCCTGCCTATCTGCTTGTCTTGTGTGTGCCTGTTTGTTTGGCTCGTGTCTGTCTGTCGGTCGTTTCGAGATTCTTGCGATCGCATGCCTGTAATTTTCAGATGGAAATTGAAATGGTCCGGAATAAGGATGAACACCGAGGTACGGCACTTGAAGACTAGACGTCAATTTAGCCATTCGGTACATCATTTTTAAATATTTTTGCAAATTTTCAGACGTGAAGAGGGAGCTTGATAAACTCTCCGATTTTCTGCGGCGTCATCTGGGCAACGGTTCCGGCAGTCGTACCTTCACTATCACCCGGGAAGACCCCGATTGCGAGGCCGAAGTCACCATCTCAAAAGACATGATATCCTCACTCCGCGCGAACCTGGAACAGCTAATTCAGGAACGACTCTACGACGACCTTCCCACCGAAAATCGCGGATCTTCCCTCTTGAATAACATGGAAGCAGCTCGAAGCGGCAGCTCTCAAAGTCCAGAGGTCGCCGACATGGTGAGTCTTAACGCTGCGGAAACTGTCTTACAGTGCCTGACTGCCTGACTGACTGACTGCCTGACTGACTGATTGACTGATTGTTTGTCTGACTGACTGATTGTCTGACTGACTGATTGTCTGACTGACTGATTGTCTGACTGACTGATTGTCTGACTGACTGATTGTCTGACTGAGTGAGTGACTAAATGAGTGTCTGACTGAGTGGCTGACTGATTGTCTGACTGAGTGAGTGACTAACTGAGTGTCTGATTGAGTGTCTGATTGAGTGCCTGACTGACTGACAGTCTGACTGACTGACTGACTGAGTGCCTGACTGAGTGTCGGACTGAGTTTCGTGTGTTGTTATAGCGGGACTTCCGGGGTCGAGTGATGGATCGGCTCTTCGAGAATACGTCACGAGAAAACATTATACGAGACGAACTCCTCAATCACGTCGACAAGTAAGATTCCATTTATTCGACAGTATGTTATGCATGCGCATCTGTCTTCTGTTTGTGTAGAGAATTCATAGACGATCATAGAGTTCGAGATGAAGAATTCATCGATGGTCTCTACAGAAAATACACGGATCGCGTGATGAGCTCCAACGGATCCAATTGAGCATCGGTCGACGTCCCCTCCGTCCTTCCTTCCTTCCTTCCTTCTAGTCCGCCCCAAAATGGATTTGAATCTCGAGGACCCTGTGTCGAATTGCGGATATTTTCTGAGCCATCCAAGATTTCTTTTGTTTCACTAGTGTTGTTGCGTTTTTTACCAGTTTTAACGTGGATTTCTTACACACTGCAATCCAGTCAGGGATCAGATCATTCCAGAATAGTTAATACAGAACTGTGATGTGACTATTGGCCTTTTTCTTTTGACAGTTTCGAGAATACTATTTCCAGTGCGAGTTTTAACACTTATTAGCCATGACGTTTTGCTGTGTGATGCTTACACAGAAGAACCCGTGAATCAATCAATAAATACGATAGCGAGTACAGTGCATTAATGAGCAGACAGACAGACAGACAGATGGACAGGACAAACAGACAGACAAACACACACCACACGGAGTATTTTAGCGCCTCTGCAGAACGTTGAGAGAAAGCGCATCCATTGGCTGAAATTAAATTAATCCCGCCTTCCAAGGCGGTGCTACTTGCTATCATTGGTTATATTAAATAAGCTCCGCCTTTAACGGCTACAATCATTGGTTGATCAGTTTTTGCAGCTGTACCATTGGTCGGTTCTGAAGCCCCGCCTTTAACGGCCACAATCATTGGTTGATCAGTTTCTGCAACTGTATCATTGGTCGGTTCTGAAGCTCCGCCTTTAACAGCTACAATCATTGGTTGATCAGTTTTTGCAGCTGTACATTGGTCGGTTCGGAAGCCCCGCCTTTAACGGTCACAATCATTGGTTGATCAGTTTTTGCAACTGTATCATTGGTCGGTTCTGAAGCTCCGCCTTTAACAGCTACAATCATTGGTTGATCAGTTTTTGCAGCTGTACATTGGTCGGTTCGGAAGCCCCGCCTTTAACTTTCACAATCATTGGTTGATCAGTTTTTGCAGCTGTACATTGGTCGGTTCGGAAGCTCCGCCTTTAACGGCTACAATCATTGGTTGATCAGTTTTTGCAGCTGTATCATTGGTCGGTTCTGAAGCTCCGCCTTCAGCGGCTACAATCATTGGTTGATCAGGTTTGCAGCCGTACCATTGGTCGGTTCTGAAGCCCCGCCTTTAACGGCCACAATCATTGGTTGATCAGTTTTGCAGCTGTACCATTGGTCGGTTGTGGACAGCGACTTCCGGCTCGCCTCCATGTTGTGGTTTTACATCGTGAATCACAGCTGACTGACTCATCATCAATCAGCCCTGCGTGAAAAAGGTTCGCGGGTGGACATTTCTGGATGCGTCTCTGTGGCCGGGATTTATTTTGCAGCAGCTGTGGCATTCACGATGGATTTCTTATCGGCGGACGGCAAGCCGAAGGAGAAAATGACGTCGAGCATTTTCGGCCGGGTAAGATCGTGTGAATCGTTCCTTCAAAATACACCGACGAGAAAGGGGGAGTTTTCTGCCACTTACAAATTCTGAGTGACTTTTTGCCACCACATCTGGCTCGATCGTTGAATTCTTGCGTGTTTAGAGAAGAACCCTGAATGATCTCAACAAATCGGAGGTGCTCTTCTTAAGCGTCGGCCTTGTCAGCTTGGTTGCATGCTCTGGACTTACTATCGAGGTAAACACTTTTATGCTGGCCACTCACGCTAGATCGATTGATTGCCTGCAAGTGAAAGATGTTTTTAATCGATCAATCAATTAATCGATCAATTAACTCTCATGCTGGCCACTCACGCTAGATCGATTGATTGCCTGCAAGTGAAAGATGTTTTTAATCGATCAATCAATCGATCAATCGACTGTCTTGCCAATGTATCGTCACATGAAACTCTGCCTGTTGAAGCTGAAGCCTGGAGAGTTTATTTTTCAGCCCGATTTATTTTTGCTTTCTTTTCATCAGAGATTAGTGTACCTCTCACCGGCAAACTGTCCACATCTGCTGCCAGGCCAGAATCACACCATCGCACAGGACCAAAAATGCGGAGCCGAGTTCACGTTTGCCCTGTTGATTTTTATCAACTGCGGCTTTTGCCTGTTTCATGTCTTCCACGGAGTGATCTGGTATGTTGTGCGATGCCATGTTTGCTCGTTGCGTCTTTTCCGGTGCATTCAGCAAAAGTCATTTCCTCAGGAGAAAGACTCTTGCTTGGATTTAGTATCTTGCAGTGATTGCTGGATTGATTGATTGATTGATGTATGGGCTGATTGATTATGGATTGAACAATTGATTGATTGATTAATTGATTGATCAATTGATTGATTGATGTATTGATTGATTGCTGGATTGATTGATTGATTGCTGGATTGATTGATTGATTTGAAGCAATATAATTTTTAAAATTAATTTTAACTGCAAAAAATAATTTTAATATACACCTTATCTTTAAATTATTTTTTAGCTCGTTGCTTCGCAGGTGATTGTGTCTTTAATTTGAAACCTAACTGAGTCTTATCTGTAGCGATGAATTAATGAGGCTCTTCTGTTTTCTTCTAGGGAGCGACCATACGAGCTGTACATTTTCATCGCTAGCGTCGGCGTTGCCACTTGCTATTGCATCGTAGACTTTATCGTTGGCATTCAGGAAGGTCTTTATCAAAACACCTACCCCTTCACCATAAAACTGGTGCGATCTCTTGCACTCTTCAACAATCCTCGTGGGGTGTCATTTTGTCATCGTCTTCCTGTTCTTTAGACCCGGCTGGTCATTCTCCTGACCGTGGGTGTGCTGGACGTCGTCCTAGCTTGCCGTATTGCATGGGATTTCCTAAGAGCCGGCAGGTACTTAGACTGTTCTGCCTTCACTTGTTCCTTCACTTGTTCGGTTGGTTTAACAGAAACTTGTTCCTTTACTTGTTCGGTGGGTTTAAGAGAAACTTGTTCCTTTACTTGTTCGGTGGGCTTAAGAGAAACTTGTTCCTTCACTTGTTCGGTGGGCTTAAGAGAAACTTGTTCCTTCACTTGTTCGGTGGGTTTAAGAGAAACTTGTTCCTTTACTTGTTCGGTGGGCTTAAAAGAAACTTGTTCCTTAACTTGTTCGGTGGGTTTAAGAGAAACGTGTTCCTTAACTTGTTCGGTGGGCTTAAGAGAAACTTGTTCCTTAACTTGTTTGGTGGGCTTAGCAGAAACTTGTTCCTTTACTTGTTCGGTGGGTTTAACAGAAACTTGTTCCTTCACTTTTTCGGTGGGCTTAACAGAAACTTGTTCCTAGTAACACATTTTTTTTCAGATTCGCCTGTAATGTCGTGCAAACCTACGATGAGGTAATGCTGGAAAGTTGCCCGAATTACTTTTTGCTTCGTATTCTGTCATGATTTGCATTGTCTTAAAATTATTACAGGTTCTTCAGAAGAAATGCAAAATCCATTTCTTCACGCAGTCCTTGTTGACGTTCGATCTGGAATTTCAAGTAAGCAGCCGGCTGTGTTTAAGGTATTTAAATATCTGTTAAATAGTAGAACAACAGATTTGGTTTCAAATTAAATTTTTTTTTTATTCGGAACCGCAAAATTTATTTATCCTTCATTATTTTTAATTAATTTTTTTTGATTTCGATTTATTTTCACGTTTTACTGACATTCAAATACGTTGCTCAATCAGCATCGTCATATACGAAACACCAGACACGATATGTCTTCCAGGTGACCCTGGTAGTTCTCATTCTCCGGAACGGCTTCGAGTTCAACGTCACCCAAGAAGAACTCGGACTTCTCATCGGCGGCCTGGTCTTCACCGTGATTTGGATCGTAGCCGCAAATTTCAGCGTACGCCCTCTCCTTCTCTCGGCCAAAGTGAGCAATCGTTTCTTCATGCTGAATTCAAATTGCAGATTCGATATGAGAACAGACCCGTGACCTGGGCGGTCTTAGCCACTTCGGTGCTCGAGCCGGCCTACATCATCTACAAAATGGTCGATTCCGCTAACATTCTCAAAAGCAAGAACGCGGACGCCATCAGCACGTCACTGCACTACTGTGCGTTTAAGCCCACAGACAGACACACAGACAGACAGTCAGACAGACACACAGACACACAGTCAGTCAGACAGACAGACAGACAGACAGTCAGACACACAAACAGACACACAGAAAGACAGACAGACAGACAGACAAGCAGACAGACAAGCAGACAGATGGGCAGTCAGATGGGCAGTCAGATGGGCAGTCAGATGGGCAGTCAGATAGACAAACAGACAGACATGAAGTGGTAACATGAACAAATTGTGACAATCATGCAGGTGTGTTTATCGGGGGATCTCTTGGACTGCTCATCCGGCTGGTCACCGTGGGTGCGTTGTACACGACCAAGCAGAGCTACGGTGAAGGACTCAATGAACGAAGTAAGTTTGGTGAAGATGAAAAGCTGCCACCACTTTCAATCACGCACAAAATCCCATAACGGATCGGTCTGCATGTTTGTAGTCTATGGGGATGGTCAGTTTTCATTCTCTACGCTCAAGCCGGACCAGTCCGGTACGGAGGACACCAGCATCCAGTGAACTGCGAACAGGGGAGTCTCATTCAAAGGCCGTCGCCTTGTCCTGCGAGTGTTCCTGTCGTATGCTGATCCGGATTTTCCGTCAGGTGTCGGACTGATTTCGCCAGGTCCGCCACGAGAATGTCGATTTCCTCCTTGGTTGTGTCTTTCCCGACGCTGAGGCGGATGCTCTTTTCCGCGGCGGTTTTAGTCAGTCCGCTGTTGATTAGGATAGACGATGCACAGTTTCTGAAAAAAATAGTTCCATGATGATGAAAAAATTGTTCCATGATGATGATCCAGTTCCTGCATCGTTTTTACTTTTTTTACAGAATTTTTTTTGTCAATTTAAAAAATAATTTAGGTGCGTCGCGTACGTCCCACTATGGCAGGCAGCACCGGTGCTGGCTTCGGTTCGTGCCGCGTGCTGCAGTACCAGGTAGCCCTTGCATCGTGGGTCGATAAAGTGAACACTAAAAGTGTTTGGTAAAACGGAATCGGTTTTCACGGAGAAGTTGAAGACGAATGTGTCGCCGAATGTTTTCTGTTGAAGACCAGGGCATTATGATAAGTGGCATTCGCCAACATAGAATATCCTGTATAATAAATCAAAATCCAGACCAAACACTCGTGATTAAGTACATGCCTGCATCCTCTCAGCAAGGTACTGCCCGATTCGGACTAGATTGATCCGCCATTCCTCAAGATGCAAGTGAACCAATTCTGCTGCCTGTTTATGAAGAAGAAAAAAACAGAAAGATAAACAGACAGGCAGACAGACAGGCAGACAGACAGATAACCAAACAGACAGCCAAACAGACAGCCAAACAGACAGACAGACAGACAGACAGACAGATAGCCAAACAGATAGACAGACAGACAGACAGGTATACAAACAGACAGACACACAGACAGACACACAGACACACACACAGACACACACAGACAGAGATATAAAGCTAGATGGATATGCAGACAAGCAGATAAACGATGTACAGACAGAAACCGAACAAGGAACACCAGACACTTAGATAAGGACCAAGAAGATTGAAATACCTTTCCAAGTCCGACAATATCGACGGTATTCTCTGTTCTACAACGGTAAAGGGTATACATGTATTAAGGCATGTATTCCTGTAAGCTTTCGTTCCAGTAAAAATATGTGCTAACTGCTGACCCAGGTCGGTAGTTGCGTTCCTGGCCGCCCCCGAAAAAGATCGGCTTCATTAAGCCGAGAAGATCTTTCCGGCAGAAAACAGCGCCACATCGGGGTCCATAGAACTAATGAAGGGAATGTACAAATAAAATAGTTTCAAGGTCCCCCAGCAGAAGAAATTGCAAGGCTACCTTATGGCCGGTAACCGTGAGAAAATCTACGTGCAAGGCTTTGACGTCCACTGAAACTTTCCCGAACGCTTGCGAAGCGTCCTGTAACGAAGTTACCATAACTCATTGCTTGCAATCAGTCCAATTGGACACGCCCGGAAATGGTAAGGTGATAATACTATTTCTACTAACGGTATGAAATAGGATTGGGCGTTTGCCTTTCTCAATTCTGCTGAGATTCAAAACTGTGAGTGCTTTCCCTAAGTCAGCAATCGGCTGCGAATGAAGAGAAAACAAAAAAACATCAGACATCACATACAAACATCAAACCTCAGACAACCATCAGCCATCAGTTACCTGCATCACGCCAGTCTGTGAATAAAAACGGACTCATTACTAGTAGTTCCCAACACAAAGATGACTGGAACAACCGGAAGTCTTGTTACTCGTACTTCGTTGTTAGCCAGCATCACAGAAACGAGACAGGTACCGTCTCGACAATGTTCTATCACGTCGCCCCCGTCGATCATTCCATCCCAAGAGGCGGATATCTTGCGGACAACTGGAAACAGCAAGAGAGTCTGTCTGTCTGTCTGTCTGTCTGTCTGTCTGTCTGTCTGTCTGTCTATCTGTCTGTCTGTCTGGGTGTCTCCCGTACTCGGTCAATTTGCTTGTCTTTCTTCCACTTTCGGTACCATACCACAAAGGCCTTTCCGGCTAAGGTCATCAAGCTTTTTTGTCACCGCGTCATGCTCTACATCCGAGATTAGTACATGTGGAAGACTCGGTGGACCATCAGACTGAACTGTTAAAAACAAGCAGATTAATACTAACATCACCGCTGCTACAAAAAAATACGGTCAGGAACAAGAGACCAAGTTGCCTACGTACGCGACGTCCTTTGCATTGATGCATAGGCATCATTCACTACACTCTCCAAGATCCAGTTATTTGCCTCCGTGCCGGATGAGCAAAAAATAATTTCTGTATATGAGGAAAGAAAGGACAGAGCTGTTCGTATCATGCAGAGACCACGTTGTCAGTACGGCGACAAAACAAATCGCACCTTCCTCATCACCACCCATGCACTTTGCCACCTGCATCCTTGCGGTACTGATCGCATCCCGAACCGGACCAGCTGAAACAAAAACTAGACATTTTATCCATGCGTCAGTGAGACAAAACATCCAAGAGCTTTCGCGAATAGCTTACACTGTAACTAACGCGAATCGATTTATAATTTTTTGATCGGAGTGGCCGTTTCACCCCCATTTTTAGGGCCCAATAGAACCCCGGTTATTTTACCCCTTCCAAGGGCTCAATAGAAGCCTAGCTGTTTCACCCCTCCCTGTATACATGATCATAGGCCCAAATCGATCGCGTCCCTGCTATTTTACCCTTCCCATGTTAACCGTCCGTCCGTCCGTCCGTCCGTCCGTCCGTCCGTCCGTCAGTCTTTCCGTTGTCCCCCGTCCGTTGTCCTTCTGTCGGTTGACCGTCCGTCAGTTGTCGGATAGATGATTGAGCAACGGGCAACGGGCAACGGCTGAGCGGATAGCGGATGAACGGACAGCGGACGGACAAACGAATGGACGACGGATGGATGGACGACAGACAGCCAACGAGTGGATGACGGACGGCCGATGAAAGAACGGACAACGAACGGACAGAACGGATGGATAGACGGACGGATAGAACGGACGGACAGACGGATGGAAAGGCAACGGATGGACAGAACGGACGGATAGACGGACGGACGGATAGACGGATGGACAGGCAACGGATGGACAGAACAGACGGATAGACGGACGGACGGATAGACGGATGGACAGGCAACGCACGGACAGAACGGACGGACGGATAGACGGACAGACAGGCAAAGGACGGACAGACGGACGAGCGGACGGCATGAGAGGGGTAAAGTAGCTGTAGCTATAAGTGATTGAAATTTCAAACACATCTCCTTGTGTGCTGTGTATTTTATTAAAATGAACTTCAGTTGATTGTACTTTCGGTCCACTATATCGTGCCGGGAATGGTTGCCCATTCTTCCCAACTAACCGATCGATCAATCAACTGCTCACGTAGAGCAAGACATACATGCTACATGAACAGCAATTTATTTACCGTATGAGCTGCTGGGATTCTTCCACAGCCTTTCAATAGCACCGGACATTGCTCGCCTCACTGCCGGGTGGAGGGGCGTGGTCGCGTTGTAGTCCATATACACTCTGTAAAAGTGCGCAATTCCAACGTGATCTTCATGCTTCACTTCTAGCGCGAGATGTGCCGGCTTACCTATCTGCAGAGTCGCCCTCGGAAGAGGCCATCATCATTGGAAAAACTCAGCAACCCAGAGTAGATATGGTAATAATAATATTTACAGAAATCGGAATCGCGATTAAGAATTATAAAGAGTTATCTGATAAATCTATCTGATAAAATGAAATAAGCGACAAAGTGTTCAAGTTCAATCGTTCACTCCAAACAGCGTCATGTACAGTACAGAATGAGAGTAGTAGTGCTCTCTCATGCTTAACTCTACTCGACTCCTACGAGATGAAGTCTCTATTTCGGCTCACCCTGCACTTGGTCGATAAATCGGCTCATTCATGCATTTCTCCTTCAGGGCGGGTGCTTGATTGTTTGATTTTCAGAAGTTCTACAGTATACTAGGATATAACACAGCAAATCAAACAATCAAGCACCTGCCATCAACGAGAAACCCATGAGTGAGCCGATTTATCGACCAAGTGCAGGGTGAGCCGAAATAGAGACTTTGCCTCATATCGGGACACTATTTTCTCGATACATCGCACGAGGTGTGTGACGTTAAATTGGTCCCCCCCCCCGCTGCTCGTTAGCATGTGCCCTGCCTGTACAGTAGTGCACTTGCTAGATTTGCAGGTCACATTCGATTTCCCGAGTGAGTTCTAGGTCTTATAGGTCGCGGTTTTTTGCTTGATATTTTAAAATCATCTAGATGCTTGTTTAAAAAAAGTTTGTACGTCCTTGAAAACGCGTGTAGCCGTCAGATGTGCGGCCCCCAGCAGATGTGCGGCCTAAGGCTAACAATACAATTGATTGATTGATTGATTGAACAGTAAATTGTCTCGTCAGATGTGCGGCCCAAGGCTAACAATACGATTGATAGATCGATTGATTGATTGAACAGTAAATTGTCTCGTCAGATGTGTTGCCCGTAACCGGCACTGCTATTGTTGTTTTACAAATCAAATTCAGTTTCTTAGATGTGGTGCGAAAAATTAATAGTGCAAAAAATTGTCCTTATTTAAAAATTTCTGTCATATTTTGGTAAACGTATAGCTTACTATATATATACAATCAATGAGAAGATTGAGTAGACTGGGGGGTCCGAGGTATGGGCAAAAGGGGCGGAGCAGGG
>LRSR01011190.1:0-10105 GCA_001579985.1 Hypsibius dujardini
CAATCAATCGATCCACTGATTGATTTGCAGTGGATAATTTGCACTTTGAAATTCCGCCAAAAAAATGCTCTGGTACCGAAATAAATGCAAATGCGAAATAACTTCATAAATATGAGACAGATTTATCATCTACGTAGATATGGTATGACCTATTTCCTGTGTTGATAATCCCCCTACAGCTGGATCTATTTGTGTGCTTTATTCATAAAGAATGGGAATTATTGTCAGACATCTGTAGACATATTTCAGCGCATGCAGCAAGTGCTGTTGTGTGCTTAATTCTGTGGATGCGAAGAATCTTCGCAGAAATGTACGTACAATTTCTTCTGACGACGCCGTAAATTCAAATTGATAAATCCAGTACGAACCGTTAGTCAAACGGATACGATTAATCTAGCACGTTTTGGAGGTTTTGTTGCAAAACGAACTGGAAGCATAATGTTAAGACAAGCGCGCGCTCTGCCTGGGATCGGATTTCCGCGTACAATAGATCATGAAAAGGGTTAAATAAACTGCCGAACCTAAATTTCGCGGCTCGTCCAAATGAAATCATTATGAATTCCTGTAATATTTCCGGCTCTGTGAGGACACTCAAAAGCTCAACCCTCAAAGCATCCTAAAGGATTTAATTCCTTTAAGTGCATCCTGTAGCCCACATCGTACCCTTTATTTCAAACCCAGACAATACCAACAGGAGAAATATTTAGGCAAGCCATAATGCATCAGTCATTGGTGATCACAACCTCCGCAGTGGGTGCAACCCTTTCTTTTCAACCTTGGATGGATGCAACCTTTTCAGCTATAAAGTGACTGCTCAGTTTAGTCGATACCGTAGAAACAGTTCATACTTCTGGTATCATTTGGCTCTTCCTAAATGAATCTCACAAATAACCTGACCGCACACGACCTTGACCGTAGCCAGCTGGTCTCATCATTGAACGGCACCGTCAAGTCATTCGCCGGCGACCGCGGCGTGATCGCATGGGAATACCTCACCGGCCTCGTCTGCGCCGTCGGAGCGCTGACCAACATCACCATCCTGCTCATAATTCTAAGGTACCCGTTACTGCGAAAGGGCGCCGGACTTTTCATCGCTCACCTCCTCGTCTGTCACTTGGCCATCTGTGCGGTGTGCCTGCCGCTCGCCATCCTCCGCATCGCCAAGGTCACCACTCCCAGCATCGGTCTGCAAGACCCACTGGTCTGCCGGCATCAACACGTATTTCACGCCACTTTCAACACCCTCGTCAACTGGAGCGAAGGCCTGTTGGCCGTGAACCGTCTTGTCGCGATCTTTCTGCCGCTGAAATTCCCGTTGTTTAACCGTCGTCCCGTGCAGTGTGCTTGTCTGTGTGTCTGCTGGGCGGTCACTCTGGCATACTCCCTGCCGCCGCTGTATGAAGACTTGGCAGTGTACAAACTCAGTTCCATCGGGACCTGTGCATTCGTGGCGAAAAGCGCGTTCTCAACCGCCTTGCTGTCCTTCAACGCGTATTGCCCGCTGTTTCTGATGGCGATGGCCGGCGTGGCCATTGTCTACCGCGCGAACCTCCCGCGCCGCCGCTTCCAAACCACCGAGGAGTCTAACCGAGTTTCCTCAATCACGCCCAGACAAGCTAAGGATAATCTGGTCCAGCTCAACTCCAACGCGAAGCGACAAAAGCGAACCACGCGAATGCTGATGACCTCGTTCGCGCTGAGCCTGTTTTGTCAGGTGCCGCAGTATATCAGCCTGCTGGCAGGGTACAGTGCGGCTCATCCGGAGATTGTGCTTTGTTTCTGGTTCATGCAGCTCATTCAGTTCACCTCGACACCGGTACGAGAAGGCTCACCCGTCTGTTCCCAGTAGCTGCAGCTTTTATTTTGACACGTGTTTTCTCGTTATTACAGGTGATTTTCTTGAAGATGAACAAAGACTACCAGCACAAAGCGGCGGTCTTTTATTCGTGCATTTTCAGGCCGACACAGGTTCAGCCGCGGGTTAACTTGTCGCTGGTATTACGTCCAGGACGTTCGGTAAAGGACGCTCGAGAGAATACGGATTAACTGGGTGCAAGACAGCGATGTTTCATTCTACCCTTTCTGCATTTCTGGGAATGATTTGTAGTTTCAAGAAAAAAGTCAGTCAGTTTTTTGTATTGGAACCTTCTCCAGTGTAAGCTGTCCAAATAAGGTGATGTTTTTAACGTTTTTTAAATTAGCACTTTTAAATTATCTCTCACACCTCTCTACTGTACGGTACTGTAGAGTCTCGACTATTTGGTGTCAGTTTTTTAATGAACCCATTATACTACGACTGCAAGGTAGCAGTCTATGCAGGCATAATATACGGGTGGGTCTAAAAATGTGCACCGTCGGTCGAGAGGTCGAGTCGGTCGAAAGGTCGAGACTCTACGGTACCTTAATTGCCCAATTCATAAACATTCATAAACGTGAGGAAGCAAGTTTCGTCTGTTCGGAACTAATTATCAGCGCTATAAGTAACAGTTATGATGTTAAGACAAATCTTCCTTTAAGAGGCTAGAAATTGCTAATAATTGTAAAACGAATAAATGTTCTATAATACGACAAATCAAACTTTCGCGGGCACTGCCGCCGAATACACACACAGTTGACTTCACTCAGGCATCGCTACCCTAAAGAGCCCGCACTGACCACTGGAAGTGGAGCTACCCTTCCGCGCCACCGTCGCAGGATCATCTACAATACGACTGCTATGGTCAAGATACTCCTTATTTTTGTCTAGTTAACTATTCTGTACCCATGTGTATCGATATTCTCTTGTTCCTATTGGTTCTTCGTGGCTGAACCGCCACTGGTCAGTCTGGTTCTCTTTCTATTTGCATTTACTACATATATACTTTGATTTCTCGTGTTGTAAGATTATTTAAGGTCGTTGCTGCTTACTTTCAAAAAACAGTAGTATGAACTGCCACGATTATACTCATATATGACTGCGTGGCAGCGCACTCTGCCTGTGTGTGTTGGCTGAGTGTCAACTCACGAAACAGGCGCGTGTGACGGAAGCGGGGCTTAACCGACCCTTAACTAACGCTCGTAACACGAGAGAAATGATTAGGTTGCGGTGCTGGGTAATGGAATTCGGATGAGTCCGAATACCCCCGTTTAATGTGAATGATCGCTGTACCAAGATGTGGGACGGGCGGGAGGAAACCTTTCCCCGAAAAAAGAAGAACACGAAATGATGATTGATCGAAGAAGGGGACTCGCAAAGGCAGACCATATACATATATATACACATATATCTGTACAGTGGATGATGGTTACTCCCGGCATGACCGCCGCGGCGGCCGGCCCCGGAGAGGCGCGCGGTACTCGTACGTACGTTCGACCAATCGAGGGAGAAAGAGAAGACGCCTCGCGCGCGTTAACATTAATCTGTAACAAATTCCCGTTATAATTGTGGCAGTACAGTAGTAGTAGTAGTGGTGGTCCGTATCAGTATTTTAGTTCGATGAGTGCTATTCCATCAACCGCTACACATACAACCACAATTACGCGTAGGCGAAGCAAAATCATTCAACAAATTGATGAGACAAACAACGTAGTTTCGATAGATTACAGTTACAAATCGCGCAATTGATGCCTTTGATTTTTGCCTTTTTAAGCATCCCGTGTTCAATTATCTACTGAAACTCGCAAATATCAAATCACCAATCATCAGTGAAACTGGTCAGACAATGCGAAACGATTGGAGCAAGTCCAGCTCCTGATAGCCTTAGCGAGCTGTCGATCAGAAGGCAGCCGATTTTGAGCTCCAAGGCTCCGATTAATGCAGGATACAGATAAATGTAAGGGAATTCCCGGGGGAAGGACACTACAATTTACTAGACCAGCCTCTAGTAGACTTTGATCCTCACAAACATTTTAAAATTAAGGCCCGCAGACGGTCAGTGTGCATGGTTGATCCATCAGGCAAGATCCATCAGCCGTACCCAGCCTTCCAATTACAGGTCACTCTTACCGCATTGCCGACGATTCATCACTCGAGCGGTATGAAATTACAAGAGAAAACCTTCGCATCATGGTTTATCGATTTCCTTGGTAGTTCACCTTAAATCACGTGGAATGCAACCCTTCGAAGCAATACCGACAACAAGTGCGCCTACGCGCACATTCAACTCAACTCAACATTCACATAGTCTGCCGTTGGACACTCGGTTCAATCGTGCTTTCCGCATCTAAAAGATCCGCACTTTCAAAATTGTCACGATTTCTCATGCAGCTTTCATGGACGAGTCTTTCTGCATGGTCCCGTTCAATCGATCAAACTTAACGGCTATCCCAGTCCAGGACCCCGCAATCCTGGCGTGGAGTTACCTGACCGGTGCCCTGTGCATGATAGGCATTGTCACAAACCTCACCGTGTTATCGGTCGTCTGTGCCTCACCGCAGCTCCGCAAAGGTGCCGGAATCTTTATAGAGCATCTCCTGTTGTGTCATTTAGCTTTGTGCCTTATAGCATTTCCGATGATTATCAGCCGCGTTTATGAAACAACAATAACAGCAACGACTAACATTCCCAGCTGCTCCAGCTGTCGCTACCAACACATCTTGCACGTTCTCCTCAACAACCTCGTCAACTGGAGTGACGGTATGCTTGCGGTGAATCGCCTGGTGGCAATCTACTACCCTTCCAAATTTCGCACCTTCAACAGACGTCCGGTCCATTACGTCTGCATCGTACTCTGTTGGCTCTGTACTCTGGCCTACTCGTTTCCGCCCCTTTTCGGCCATCTCGCGCAGTACAAAATGAGCCCTTTGGGTACGTGCGGTTTCACAAACGGCACACGCACCTTTGTGGTGATAATGTATCTGGATACCTTTTCACCGATCGTTTTGGCGGTTTGGGCCGGCTGGGTCATCATTCGACGCGGTAGGACGCGCAACCAAGTAGCTACAATGCGACGATGTATTCAAAGGGACTTACCGCTGTATGGTCGACCCTCTCTACCGAGCATCAACACTAACAGCTTCAACGAGCGACAGAAACGGACATCGAAGATGCTGGTGACGTCGTTCGCTTTCACGCTCGCCTGCCAGTTACCGCAATATGTGACAATGTTGACAAACTACAGCTCGCGCCATCCCAGGATGGCCGTATGGTTCTGGTGTCTGGCGGTCGTCCAGTTTGCTGCGACACCGGTAAGAATTGTGTCGTGGAGCTTCACCGGCTTTTGTCTGTTCATTCGTTCATTCAGTTCAGTTCATTCGTTCATTTCAGTTTTGCGTTCATTTTCAGATCATCTTCGTTGTGATGAACCACGACTATCAACGTTTGACCATGGATCTCTTGAAACGATTGCGGGGAGGTAGCGGATCGATGGCACGACCAGTGACCCCGACAAAAACCGCTGCGCCTAATAAATTTTAATAAATAATTAAATAAATAAATTAAATTAATACGGAAGCGTTCTTACCAGTTACTTGAGTGTGAGTGTGAGGGTGGATGTCTGCCTGCTTGGGAGTAGATTACGAATGACTGTACCGGCGTCGCAGCAAACCCCCTCTCGTACAGTATTCCAGTGTCGGGAATGAATATTTCCAATAGTAAGGGCTGTTGCCTTGTTAAGTCGCTCACAACGAAAGTGGCCATGCAGTTCCTTCCTACGGTACGCCGTTGTGCGTTCTGTTTCCCGCTTTTGTATAGAGGATGATCGAATACGCAAGTACCCTGTCGGTTGCACGTCACTTCATCTGCGTAATGTTATTAATGATGTGCATTGGACACAAACATTTCCAGGCAAAATCCTGGTACAGTGAGTGGGTTTGATAGCCTGATAGATAGAGGATATATAGAGGATAGAGCGGAAGGAACTCAGTGTGATAGCTCGATTCCATTCAGCCTACATGTACAGAAAAGAGGCGCGCCATGTTCGATTCCGCTCGGATATTACAGCATACCAATAATTCACTTATCCTCGGGGGAGTGGAGCTAACTAGCGTACTAAGGAATAGGATTCCAAACAACGCTAATTCTTCTCCATTCATAGAGTAAAAATATATTTAAAATGCTGAAGACACCCAACCCGATTACTAAAGGTAAACGCGAAGGTAAAGGACTTCTTTTGAACTAGCTCATCCTTTTAACAGGTTTACAATACAATTCCATAATACTGCACATGTAGCGTAGACGACCTCTTAAAATATTGCATGTTCTACCTAACTAAACAACTGGAGAACCGAAAGGTTATCCTCGTAGTGTCGTAGTGCCACTTGGAACACGCCGAAAGAGTTCAAAATGACAGATGCATTAAGAACAGAAAATGCGAAAAGGCAAGCATCTTGAACGTGTCCGTGGGATAGCTTAATCACTTGAATCATTCAGAACCCTCCACCCAGTTGCTCGTCGAACACGTCAACCATACAGTCGTTCGCCATGTCTAAACTGGCGGCCGTTTCATGATCTCATAGGATGTCTCCTGTGGGGTTACACAAAATGATTTACGCGTACAGAATAAATGAACGATCGAAAGAACACCGTTTGGAACAAAGAACGAAGGAACAAGAGAACGAAGGAGATCGAAAGAACACCGTTTGGAACACAAGAACGAAGGAACAAGAGAACGAAGGAACCGTAGAACCGGAAACGCTGATTGGTGCGCCACTCGAATGTTGTCCTTCCGAACTATTCATCTTCATTCGTCAGCTTAGACGATTGTTTTGAAAGAGTAAGAACACATTTTGCTGTAAAAGAGACGGAATTGAGGCTGTAGAGGCGCCACTCGCAGGTTCAGCTCAGGCATACTAGCACGCCTTACAGTCTGCACACTCTTGTCAGACACACACATGTACATATTGCAGTTGACAGCAGGTGCGTTCATTCTTGTAGTGAGAAGTGCGACACTTGCGCCCCCTAGCCGAATTAAAAGTTTTACCTCGTACAAAGGGAACGAACCGCACGCGAATGGGTCCGTTTTTTGCATCTTCCTTCGGGTCCCAGGACACTTTCGCTTTCTGTCCATGTTTCACAATAGCTTGGAGCCGTCCTAGGAAAAGAAATGTGTCTAGACAGCTATGCATTATAGGAGAATAAACAAGAGTAAACTAGACTCACCGTTGACATGAAAGTGCAAAGAGGGCAACAGACATGCCAGATGTTGCGGTCGTCCAAGATTCCATAAAAAAAGCTGAAGGCAAAACGAATGTTTAAGGAGCAGATATGTCTGCCAAAAAATGGTGGTTTCTTCGTTTATCGTCAAACTGTTCTGTGAGATGCCACAATGTTTTGCCATCTCTACGGGGCTAACTGTTCGGCATTCCAAAATTCGGCAAGAGTAAAACTGGTTTGTATTCTTGTCCATAGGCAACCTTCCTGACATCGAATAAAGACTACAAATCCGAATTCCTCAATTCATTTCAATTCATGTTTACAAGGGTCTCTTGGGACAATGGCTGACGACACCGCAAGATGCAGGCACAGTGGGGATTCCAGTGCGTCCGTCGAGACATGTCTATGCCCAACGATCGGACTGACTCTTGACCATGACACATGTGCACACATGGCCATAATTTTGGATGGCAGACTTTAAGCCAAAAAGAGTGGTCCGAGTTCGAGCCAAATTAAGTCACCGCGCGCACGCGCTCTCGACCACAGCTGACCATGTCGCCTTTACTCGATTAATCGACTGATTGAACTTGTTTATTTTGGCAGAATTTAGAGCAGCTTGCTCAATCTATTTTTTCTGCTGGGCCGGGCGATAAATCAAAGATTGAAGAGAAAACAGTGGCAAGCTCTAACCAAGAGTGGCTCAAACTCAGACCACCTTGATGATTCCAACTCTGCCACCCAAAATTGTGGCCATGTGTGTATGTATATATATATATATATATATATATTATGGTTTGTATAGTTTGCCGTGGGAAGACTAGGAAAACCGACTGCTAAATATAAACAGACCCGATACTCCACATATTCTGACGTTCCTTCGAGTACCGTGAAGTAGAAAAAATTACCACTGGCTTGTTACGGATTTGACTGACCTGACTTAAGAAAGGCCACCGAACTTGTTAGACCTTTTTTTGCAGATCCGCCCTTTAGTGGGAACCAATAGAAATACCGTAAAGTACCGGTACTTCCGGGTGCGGAAGTCATTTTTTGCACAAAACTCCAAGACAACTGCACGGCGCTAGAAGCACGATATGTCGCTGTAGATAGTTTAATAATTTAGAGAACTAAAAACTCTCTGACGTATCTACTTTTGCTAAAAAAAAGTCACCAAAAGATTTGTTTGTTTGTTTCATTTTGCGGGAAGACGTCGATTTTTGAATATTCTAAAATCCGCCACTTTACTGGCGACTTTCTCTAAAAAACCAATGTTGCTGTGCATGGCAATAAATGAAAATGCTATTTCTCACAAAAATGAGTTTTATTCCGAAGAAAAAAATGAGTTTGCAAAATTGGGATTTACAAGGAGTCAGTAGCGGATGTACAAGGGCATTCCTAGAAACGTACCTTATTAAACGGTATTTTCTTGGTCAGGGTATTTTTAATCTCTGGCGGGGCCTGTTGATGACGCATTATTTGCAGATTTATTAGAAAACTTTAATTTTTCTATGAGATGGACCCTTTTACGTGAGAATCCTTCAGCACATTTTAATAAAGCAAGCTCTTTCCCACAACGAAGCAGATTTTATCAACAACGGGTAGAAAGATCGCAGTTGCCGGGGTTTGACATGATCACAATGTACATGCAATGTATATGCCTTTACACAATCGAATTACTCAAACTGCTATTATATTTTAGCGCGTGCATATATCCCGTCAGAAAATTTAATTTAGTTTCCGTCATCTGCATGTGAAACTCTGATAAGTTAATTTGCTGAGGGACAGACAGACCGACAGATAGACCGACAAATGGACAGTCAGTCAGATAAACTGCCAGATAGGCAGGCAGACAGACAGACAAACAGACAGACAGACAGACAGACAGACAGACAGACAGACAGAGAGACAGAGAGACAGACAGTCAGACAAACAGGCAGGCAGACACACAGGCAAACAGGCAGACAGGCAGACAGACAGACAGACAGACAAACAGGCAGGCAGACGCACAGGCATCGAATCCCGCTTCAGTAGCCGAACATTTTTTCCGCCCGATTTGGGGCATGAACAATCTTTAATTAATCATGTTTTCTAACAATACATCCACAGACAAAAAGTGATAAATTAATTTCTTCTAAAACTACGACTCTTGGGCACTCTATCCGGGGATTGATTATTTGACTGCGACAACGGTGTACGGCGAGCACAACAACATGGCGAAGCAGCACAGGAAGACTCTGCAGGAAAATCACAAGAAACATTGCCCGTCACAGCGGGAGTTCCACCACTTCGCCTCAACGGGCTCGAATAACCACTGCCACTACCACCGGAAGGTGCCGAGAGAGGACGCGGTTTCTGGGAGGAACGGCAAGCTGAACACATCCGCCCAGACGGGTCTTCCTCAGCGTCCCATACATCCCTGCAACCGCTATCACGAAGCGTTGTTGTTGACGTTCGATCACGATCGCCTGAGGATGATATCTGACTGTCGATTTCTACGGAAGTGTCCTTATCCACATCCACTGAGACGGGATAGGAGAGACCGCCAGAATAGAAATGCAGATCAGAGTGCCATGTCATCAGGTCTTCAAGGTTGGAGTTTTGAGGCAATGTCGGATGGGACTGACGACAAGGAGAATGAGAGATGAAGGGAGTGAAAGAAGGGATTAGGCTGAATTCGTCCTCCCAGGCGAGTCCGTTGTTGCTGTTATGAAAGGTGCAATCACCGCCACCGGAAGACGCAGCGGAGAAGTTTACGCCTGGTAGATATCCACGTGAACCAGCTGAAAAAAAGAATAAAAAGCTTAATTAGTGTGTCTCTCTTGCGAGGAATGTCGACTAAATATAAGCCGATCCATGTCACTTGACCTACAATCAAGACGCCTCGTCCTTTCTACGAGACGCTACTTCCATAGCGTCTTTAGGATCTTGAATGCGATACCAAGGATAAGTTTGTCTGTCTGCCTGCCTGTCTCTCTGTCTGTCTGTCTGCCTGTCTGTCTGTCTGTCTGTTTGTCTGTCTGTCTGTCTGTCTGTTTG
>LRSR01011191.1:0-10741 GCA_001579985.1 Hypsibius dujardini
ACTTGTACTCGTACTGCCACATGCATGCACACTGGAAATGAATCAGCATTATTATTACTCGATACATCATGAGAGGTATGGAGGATTATTACAATGGAATGGATGCTCTACAACTCTTGAACAATCTTTACGCCGTTGACACCTTTCCACATTGCTTCTTATCCACTCAAGTTGGTATAATGCAAGTATATGTTAAGGACTTCTTCATACCATGCATTCATGTACTGTAGTTGTAAAAGCCGCCTACAGACATGGGAAATTTGGGAGTTGCAGAATAGTCGACATCGAAGTTCTACAAAAAACAACGCGGAACAAGCTCTCTCCTATATCACAGAGCGTGGAAAAAAACGGGTAAATCGAAAAACTATGCTCAAAGAACCAAGACAATGGAGAATGTTAAAAAAGCAATAGGCGAGTGTCAATCCATGCTGCAATATGAAGAACCATTCCGCCCTGTCCCGCCGGGTAATGTCTTACAGCGTCGCCAACGACAGCGCGGTCTCACAGCCCAAATCGTGATCATACTCCGAGACCGTGTCTAATCCACCTCTCTCTCAACAAACGCCTTGGCGTTGCTCTCCCCGAAGGACGCATACATGGCCGCACTCAGTTCCGGCACCTGTGATGCTTCGCCAGAACAATCCCCTCCGCCACGTTGGCCAAACTGACTGTCCGCATCAATTGCTCCACGCAGACTTCCTTCAAATCCAGCAGGCCGTATTCGTCCGCCGCCGCAAGTTGGGTGTGCGCCGTTAGATGGACTCCTTTCACAGAGCCGTGGTACACACGTGGCAAAAACCTTGCGCTAACTGAGTTAAACTATTGCACTCGTTCTATGGCTGTTCTAGAGAGTCCCCGAGTTAAAGTGCTTAATTCGGTTAGTGCAAGGTTTTTGCCATGTTAGTAGATGAAATCCAAGAAGACAGTCAAGAGTCCATCCGTCGACGTCTCGAACGGTGCAACGGTCTGATTTCTTCTCCGCAATGTTGAGGACAAACATGGCGGCAGCCAAGAATCCGATGATCCAGTAGTTCCTGCCCGTCTGCCGAAATCAGGATGAAATGCGTCGGCTGGAGGCGACGGTGTGCGGCGAGATCGTTGAGCAACTTTGCCATAATCTTCTCCGACTTGCAGCGGCTGCTGATGGTATACGATCGCCAATGCGGACCCAATTCTTCGGTCAGCGTAACGTGAGCGTACAGGTTCAGCAAGTTGGCGGTGAGAGAGTTGACACACGAATCAAGGATGTCGGCCAGCCGGATTACGTGTCGGTGCACACCCAGGTGGTACGAGTATTTGGGTGGGGAGAGTAATGAATCGCCATGTTGCTCACCGAATCAGTACTTGGAATACTGTCAATACAAACGGGAAAAAATAGTTCATATTCTCGCGATGCAAAAAAATGGGATGCCTGGTTGTATGTACATGTACATGTCTGTGAGACGTGTATACAGACAGACAGACAGATCGACTAGACAGACAGACAGACAGACAGACAGACAGACAGACAGACAGATAGACAGATGACAGACAGACAGATGCATACAGACAGACAGACAGACAGGTGTACAGACAGACAGACAGACAGACTAGACAGACAGACAGGTGGTCGCTCCCACAAAAGCCTGAAATCGCAAATGTGCTAATCGCAAATCGAATTTCGCGTAGAATTCGACGGAATTATTACGGTGGTAAGGAAATTGCGTGCCATCTTGGATAAACCTCCGAAAATGAAATTCCGTTACGACGGGAGGAAACGATTCTGGTTGACAATAATGAGGAAAAACTCTGCAAAGAAAACCACAGCGGTTTCCTACAAAAGAAAAAAGCTACATAGACTGAAACACAAGAACAGGAGAGAATTGCAGAATGCGAGTTTTACACTGTTGAAGTCAAATCCACTATCAGCTGATGGAAATGGAGGAGTTACTCGTAATTCGTGTGGAATTTCCACGAATGGTGCATTGTGATGGAGTGGAATTGGAGTTATACAAAACAATTCGCTGTCGACATCGAGTTCCTCATTTATTCGTCCAGTCGGTCTCTCTGGAAAACGATTGGGATTGGTTTCATTCCATCGAGGTTAGTTTTTTTAAAACACCTAGCCAACTGTCATCATCCCTGCTACATTTCCGGAAACCACCTAATTGCCGCATCGAAATTTCGCTTCATGGACCTTTGAAGGGAGAATTGTCACCAAGCCCTCACTCAAATCGTAAGTTTTTAACTTAAATCCTTTTCTGACAGCATCCCGAATGAGAAATAAATCTCGTAGAGCTTCCAGAACTCGAAAAAGTATGTTTTGATAATCAAACTCTTCGAGCGAGACCAAGTATCGGCTGGCAAACCTAGAAGGAATTTTGTCGTTTTGTCATTCTCCGCGCGCGCTTCTAGTATTTTAAACCCTCTCTGACTTGGTACATGAAAAAATGATGATTTTAGATTTAAAGTAATTTTAAATAAAATTTAGGCCTTGTGATATTTACTCAGTACTAAAATTCTTGGCTTTGGTAACACACGGTGTGATTCCCTGATATCAATGCTTGATTGGCTGATTCACGCAAGTGTCAGTTGTTTGTTCAGTGTTTCGCTTGATTGATCACTTAGCTTCATATCACATTACTGGATGTAATCACAAAGAACCAATAATTTCATGCAGTGACAACTTTTCAGTTTCCATTCTCTGTGTTTTCAGCATTTGAGACGACTCTATCTCCCAAAACCTTGCCAAAATGCCGCAGAACGAGCATATCGAATTGGCCCAGAAGCGGCATGGACGGCGCATGGATTACCACGAGCGGAAACGCAAGAAGGAAGCTCGCGCGCCACACACAGAAGCAGCACGGGCGCAGAACCTCCGCGGAATCAAGGCCAAACTCCACAGTCAACGCCGGCACAGCGAGAAGATTCAGATGAAGAAGACCATCAGGATGCACGAAGAGCGTGACACGACGCAGAAGGAGGCGCCGCTCCAGGAGGGTGCCGTCCCGGCGTATCTGTTGGACCGTGAGACACAGACCCGCGCCAAGGTCCTCTCCAATATGATCAAGCAGAAGCGGAAGGAGAAGGCTGGCAAGTGGACGGTGCCGATACCGAAGGTGCACGCGGTCAGTGAATCGGAGGTGTTCAAGGTGTTGAAGAGCGGCAAGACGAAAAAGAAGTCCTGGAAACGAATGGTCACAAAGGTGAGTTATCCAGTTGTTCACTCTCGCTAGTGATTGTCGTTGGAACTTTTGGAGAGTTGAATAAGTTGCTAGTGGTTCGCAATTGCTTCATTAGTCCCGTTTGATGCAATTAGGTTGACTAAAGTTATAGGAGCACGTCCTATGAATATCTTCTGGTTGACTGATATTTTTCGTTATTTTCATTAAGCCGTGTAATTGAATCATCTATTTGCAATAACACAGGGCAGAAATCTTTTTATTTTTAATTATATATAAAATCAGACGCCTCTTCACTTGTTGATTTTCAATTTAATTCAAATTAGCACCGTTAAACAATTTTAAATCAACCTTGATTTTAATTCATTTTCGATTTAAGAGTAACCCGGCGCTTTGAATCGTCCAGAAAATCTTCTCAGGTCCCCATTTGTTGCAAGTGCAAATAAGCATTTTCATGTCCAAATATCATTTACAATTATAGATCGCTAAGTTAAGTATCTTTTTGCCGTTTTCAAAATTTGAAAAAACTGCAGTGACGTCACCATTGGATAATTCTTCCCGTTAGCGACACTTTGAGATACTTTAAATGACAAATCTTGTCTGATTTGCACGATCTGGAGCTTCTTGAGAAGCTCTCAAAAAGTGCTGAAGACAGTTGCAACAGATTTTTCATCATGTTTGCGGTTCAGAAGTTGTAGAGCCAAAACCTCGGAAAACTGGGATATTTGGGTTGGGATGAACTTTTTTTCGAGGTCCACACTCTGTAACTTCTGAACCGCAAACATGATGAAAAATCTGTTACAATTGTCTTCAGCATTTTATGAAAGCTTCTCAAGAAGCTCAAGATCTTGCAGATCGGACAAGATTTGTCATTCACAGTATCTTAAAGTGTCGCTAACGGGAAGAATTTTCCAATGGTGACATCACTGCAGTTTTCAAATTTTGAAAATGGCAGAAAGATACCTAACTTAGCGATCTATAATTGTAAATGATATTTGGACATGAAAATGCTTATTTGCACTTGCAACACATGGGGACCTGAGAAGATTTTCTGGACGATTCAAAGCGCCGGGTTGCCTTAAAACACTTGGTGGAAGACAATCAGCAGTATCAGTGTTTGTTTTTCCGATATTCCATTTATAGTGTTTACAACTGACATGCTCTCTAATGCTTCAGGTTTGCTTCGTGGGAGAAGGTTTCACCCGGAAACCGCCCAAGTTTGAACGCTTCATCCGGCCCATGGGTCTGCGCTTCAAGAAGGCCCACGTCACCCACCCCGAACTGAAAGCCACCTTCCAACTGCCCATCATCGGGGTGAAGAAGAACCCCAGCTCCCCGATGTACACCTCCCTCGGTGTGATCACCAAGGGCACCATCCTCGAGGTCAACGTCAGCGAACTCGGCCTCGTCACACAGGGCGGCAAGGTGGTGTGGGGCAAGTACGCACAGGTGACAAACAACCCTGAGAACGACGGCTGCATCAACGCTGTATTACTTGTGTAGACAATATCTTCTGGCAAGGGTGTTTGGGTGTAAGAAAACAGTGAATCTTATTAGAATATGTCTTTTAATAAGGATTCTACAAAAAACAAAACGTGAAAAGAATTGGGGGCAATTTGAGTTATGTGCTGTTGTTGTTGATGGCGACCTCTTTGGTGGCGGCCCCGAAGTCGGACTGCATCAGCGCGAAGATGTAGTCGCTCTCGCGAAGCCGGTTGTTCGGTGCGGGTTTAGTGATGACGTAACGTTTGCTGGGTGAACCGGCGGGGTGCTCGGCGAACAGCCGGAAGATGCCCAGGCAGAGGATGCCGTATTTGTAGAGGACGCGGACGAAGAGTTCCCCGAATGTTTGATTCTGCAAAACAAAAGCGAAGACCGAATCAGCAACCGAGAATTTATTTTCTGGTGATCTTGCAAACAGAGTGGTAGACATGAGAAACTGAAAGAATGACCAGCAGACAGACAGACAGACAGGTAGACGGGTAGGCTTGACAAACAAATGCAGGCAGACCGACAGACAACCAGACAAACACACAGACAACCACGCAGATAGGCATGACAAACAGAAGGAAGATTGCCAACAAGACAGGCAGGCAGACAATAGACATAACAAGCAGAATCGAAGACAGGCAGACGTAGACAATCAAACAAGGCTGCGAGACAGAGGCGATGCCGCTATGTACGTACTGCATATTCAACGAAGAGAGCGTCTGTGAGCCGGATTTGAGTAATGTATGAGCGATTTCGGTTATCTGTTGGGAATAATGCATCAAATTCATACTGCTCATGGGGAAGAAGCAAAACTTTGATGTCGTAGTGCACTTACCGGGATCGGACAATTGAGCACCGCCAATCAACCCTACAACATAAGAGGAATCGTCGAAAGACCCAACAGCGCCATAAAACCATTTTTGTCTATCTGTTCCTACAAACAAGAGAACGGACCTGCGCCCTCCGCGAGGATTTCCTCCAGTTCTGAGCTGGCGCCGCCGAATATCAGCGCGCGTATCACCCGGAACGCACTGGGGTTGAAGTAAACCTGCATGAAGAGACGTCTTATTACGAGTCAAATCAATCGCATTCCGGTATAGTACGAGTACCAGTTCTGAGCCCCAAAGAATATCGCTTCATTTACCATGGACATGAGGGAGTCCAGTACACTGGCGGTGAAGGCCGTTCCACATGCAAAAGGTTCCGTCGCGAAAAACCCGGTGTCAGGGTCGTCATCATCGTCATCCGGGTCCAGGAACTGTACGTTCGGATCGTTAACTGTTGCGAAATTGAACCGCATTGCATTAGACTACTATAACATGAGCGTCAAATTTGCGAGCGCTTCAGTGTATGACAAATTACGGCTGACTTACAGAGATCGGTGATCATGGGTATTCGAGTCCCCGAACGGTGTTTTTTCGGAACCTGAAATACTTGAGAACCGCGCCCCGAAACTGGACCTAAGGAGGGGGCCTAAGTCAGAGGTTTTTCTCATGACATGTTATGTCTATGGCTCTTCGTGATACTTACCGGTGGAAACAGGACGAGAAGCCACAGACGTGACTCTTGGCTCACAGTCCATCGCTACAAAACCACGTAACGAGCTACGGCAGGAGACTCGGAATTCAAGAAAGACAGCTAGACAAACAGGCAGACAAACAAACAGGCAGACAGACAGACAGGCAGACAGACAGGCAGACAGACAGACAAACAGGCAGACAGGCAGGCAGGCAGACAGGCAGACAGACAGACAGACAACAAACAGGCGGCAGTCGCACAGACACGATTACCTTTTATATTGAGCGAAGCCATGATAACTTCCTTGTCCGTTAAGTTTGAATCATTGGTATGTGGCACTTTAGCCGTTAAGATGACACACATACTGCAGGAATGGATGGAGAGAGCGCGCAAGTCGGCCCGACTGAGAGCCGTCCCCTGAAAAGGAAAATCCAGGGTACAATAATATCTGGAAATTCTGTCAATAATCAATTAGTGCATTAAGTGTTCCTCGCACCTTGATGATTGTGATTTTTGGGAAATTGTATAGATTTTTCCACTCCCGCGATAAATAATCAATATTGCCTGGAACAGACAAAAGTCACATAGCGTTCGTTTAAAGTGCTCTAACGTGAATTGTAACAGCATGGGTCGCTCAATTATGAAGGTAGGAGTGAGAGACGGCCTTCAATACCTAGGAATACAATTTGCTTCAGTTCTGCATAGCCGAAATTGCTGGAGCGGAGTGGCATGACTAGGCTGTTCAGTCCGATCAGCGGAGAATTAGCATCCGCGAAGATTCCCACCACCACATGGCCATAAAATTGCTTTTTCGCAGCCGCGTAGCGGTCCTATGTGGCAAATTGAGTCGAATTAGAGCCTTAACTCAGTAAAATTACATGTTTATCTGTTGGCCCGTCTGCCAGTTTGCCTGTCTCTTTGTCTGACTGAGTGATTGATTGTCTGTTTGTCTGCCTGTCCGCCTGCCTGCCTGTTTATATCTCTGTTTGTCTGCCTATCCTTCTACCTGTATTTTGGTCTGTGTTTATGTTTGTTTTTGTCTCTGTCTCTGTCTCTGTCTCTGTCTGTGTCTCTGTCTCTGTCTGTGTCTCTGTCTGTCTGTCGGTCTGTCTGTCTGTCAGTCTGTCTGCTTGTCTGCTTGTCTGTCTGTTCGTCTTTCGAGCTGTCTGGTACTTTATGCATAATTTGTTCACGTACAATGAGTGCAGATTCAAAAGGTCGAGGTGCACACCAGTGAAACATTCCTGTGAAATCAAAGAACACCCCGCGTTCATAACAAAACCGCGCTCATATTAAAAATGAATTTTATTGCTTACCGGTAGAGTCAAATTTGCAGTTCTCTATCTGTTCGTTGAGAGCAGCCAATTCTGGATCCGGTTCCGACGGATGGAGGCTCACATCTCCGCCGGAGTCGTTACTGCTCTCGGACAAGGATTTGTATTTATTTTGCAATGGCACCACGAGATACGTCCTGACCGAAGAGACCGAAGAGATACCGTAAATAGGACGTACTGCACGAACAAATGGTCGTTTAGGGAGCGGTATACGCGGCCCAGTACTTGCCCCGGGTGTGGCTCCAGCAACTCATAAGCACGCTTCATGGTCGGCGTCGAGGGATAATTTTGGATGAATATTTCAACCTTCTCCTCCTTTGTCTTACCCTGCATGACCGACATTCGTCGACCGGCTTTTTCGCTGAACTTCGGAGAGCTCGGCTTGGACATGACTTGAATTGGCATTTTGCGGTTGTTGTTGGTGACTGGACCGAAGAAATTCAGTCAAAAATCTGGCAAAAGTTCATTACCATTTCTGGGACTGGCTGTCTGTCTGTCTGTCTGCCTTACTGTTTTTCTGTCTGTCTGTCTGTCTGTCTGCCTTACTGTTTTTCTGTCTGTCTGTCTGTCTGTCTGTCTGTCTGTCTGTCTGTCTGTCTGCCTGCCTGTCTGTCTGTCTGTCTGTCCGCTTGTCTATCTGTCTGTCTGTTTGTCTGACTGTCTGTTTGTTTGTCTGTCTGTCTGCCTGTCTGTCTGCCTGTTTGCCTGTCTGTCTGCCTGTCTGTATGTCTGTCTTTCCAATGCTTACACGGTCGACATCCGCATTTTTTTATCATCTCAATCCGATGGATGTTGACATGGCACAAGCCACAGTATGACGCCGCTCTACAACCACAAAACATCAATTCTCCGTGGGTTTGTGTGACTGCATTCTGGAACGCCACGCGGGCGGCCTCGGGGAAACCAAACACAGATTTCCGTGCATGCACGAGCCTGACCTTTGCACATCCCCCGCGGAGTCGGCAATAAAGAATCCCTGTGTTCGCGGCTCGATCGCCAGGCTGGGCTTCGGGTTTATGTCCATCGCGTAGTCATCCACCCCGGGATCCCAGAACGACACCGCAATCAGCAGTATGTCAAGTTTCAATAAACATATCCTACACACACCGAAGGAGGGGAGAATGATAATCTGTTTCCAGCTTCGAATATACAGAATATACAGAATTCTGTACAAAATGCAATTTATAGTTCGGTGTTTGTGGGACAAATATCGCAAGGTGCTATTTATTACTCGGCAGCTTCCGCAAAAGTCAGGCCAACAAACGCCTGACTGAGTATTTCCGAGTACATTTCCATCCCGGTACCGCGGAGGTATTCCGACTTCCATCCGCCGTATGAGTCCTGACAGCAAAAAAAAATACGTGGCAAAGAAAATATTAATTTACAGTACAAAAATTAACGATTATTACTTTGCATACATGATTATATATTTTGAGCATAAAATGAAGCTTGTTTCACTTCATTTCATTAAACTTATCAAGTACTAACCTGATTCTTAAAAAATTAAAATAATAAAATTGCAATTCTTAATGGGAAGTCATGATTCAAAATAAAATTAGGTAACTATTGCTGTTAATTATTTTTATTACTGATGCTTTTTATGCATCAGGTCTTGTCTTCGTTGAATAGTTCCTTTTTACTGATTTCGTACTATGGAAGTCGTTTTATCGTTGGTGGAGAATGACCGGCTGGTGAAGAGATTGGCCATCAGGGTGGAGAATCCCGGCGCAATGCAGCTCTGTGCGATCAATCCCAACTTCAGTTCCGCTGAAATAAGTTCAAATTCCAGCGAGATTTCCCAAAATCAGCCTAACAAATTATTGCGGCTCTTTTGCAGACCTCCTTACCCAAGCAGACGACCTCGTCGCCCGACTTCCAGTTCCACGACGGGATGTTCAGCAGATACGCCTATTTTAACACGCAGATTAAATAGAACGGAAGCTCGAGCGATTACCACGCGAGGTCCCCATATACATTCGTGGCAAAAACCTTACGCTGACCGAATCAAGCACTTTAACTCGACGGCTGTGTACAACAGCCATGCAACGAGTGTAATGGCTTAACTCGGTTAGCGCAAAGTTTTTGCGACGTGTGTATACTCAGAATTGTTGAGCGGCAATGACGTGCTCAATAATGCATTAAAACGAGCCGATATAAAGATATTTAAAACGAACCGGTATTCGAGGCGGGAGTATAAATGGCGGGAGTGTAAATGGGGATGCTCACCTTATTATGATATTGCATTAGCTCCACGATCACGCGCGTCGAGGAGTGGTAATTCTTTATTGAAATCACACGCATCTGTTGAAGGGGTAAAAATGATGGGAGATTAGGTGTGGCGGCACGATTCTTTAAAAGGCTCCCCAAAATAAGCCGGTATTTGTTCGGCTTGAGCTGTCTGCGCCTCACTTTTGTAACCTTCAGAAATTCAATCGAATTCCTGTAGCTCCTTCAAGGGGTCAGAGTAATTTTAATTCCAGTTATCTCAAACGGATGTGACAAAATAGTGATTGCAGATTGCAATAACGATTGAATGATTGATTTATTGATTTATTAATACTTTTTTCATAAGGTGAGTTTTAATTTAGTAATCATCAAATGGCGATTTACATAAAAGACCAAGTCTTTTTGAATATTTTAAAGTATATCTCTGCGGTAGTTTAGGTCAAGTCCGCGATGTGCACACGAGGCGTACGATATTGGCAGCGTCCTCGGCGTCGGGATCGATGCAGTACTTGTTCGCCGCGATGATACACGCCTCGCATCCTTCCGCTTTGGCGCGCTTCAGGTCATGACTGTGCATCGCGGATCCCTGGAGATACTCCACGTCGGTGAAATGGCGCTTCAATAGGCCCTCCATTTCAATATCCGGCTCCCGCCTGTGCCGTTTCGGAAAACAGACACACACAAAACACAAAGACCATGCAACAAGGACCGCTTGAGAGGAGGTTTACAAGGAAATGATTGTTCAGTCGTTATAATTCTTACAGGTCCATAAAAATGACCTTTATGTCACAGGATCCCCGGTCTTTGTGCAGGAATTCCTTCAGGAATCCGCCGGCCGAAATGAAATTGATGTTACCACACACGACGATATGTCTGAAAAAGCAAATCGTACAGTAAGAAGCGGGCCGGCCGCGTAAGGACGGGGCACGCAATAATGTGTATCCCATATATGATAAACTAATATTGCTGAAACATGCCAGGCGAGGCAGGCAGGCAGTCAAACAGACAGAC
>LRSR01011193.1:0-15290 GCA_001579985.1 Hypsibius dujardini
GTCTGCGTGCGTCTGTCTGTGTCTCTTATCTAATTGTCTACCTATCTGTCTATACACTATCTAAACAGATGCCTGTACGTCTTCATTTCTACATATCTCTATGTTTGTATGTTTCATGTATGTCTGTTTGACTGTTTGTCTGTATGTTTGTATGTTTCATGTCTGTATGTTTATATCTGTATGCGGAGGAGGTGTCTATAGCTCCTGACCACATCTTCTCAAGAGATCACAAAAAAAGCCACAACTCGGTTGCGCATGTGTACTTCTGAAGTGTTGTGCACAGTGCAGTTTGTTGACCGACAGATGAGAATCAGTCGGTGGCTGAGAGCGATCTGACCTTCGGCACAAACCAGCACAAGCGACCGACTCCGCTTTGCATTTGGCATCACCAACAACCAACGACACTCAACTTCCAACGGTTTAAAATTAAGCCAATCTCCTACTTTCAACCCCGCTGCGAAGCAATTGCATGTGCGGACTAAAAGTCAAATATAGAATGGTGCCCCACATACAGTGAAAGACGAATAACTGCCTGAACTGAGATTCGGTTGCGTAAACTAATCAATTGATTGATTGATTGGGCCAATCTCAGACTCAAAAAAATTCAGGCATGCTTTTCTCGACTGGAAAAAATATAAGATGGTGAAATATTTTTTGACTTACCGACAACAGTAGGCTCAAGGTCCACAAAAACAGCTCGCTAGACATCGTTGGAGAAAAAACAGAAGCACACAATTAGAAAAAGTCAAAGACTTCCGGCATCACGGCAGAGTGACGCGCTTAACACCATCACAATCATCACACGGATTGTTTTTCTTGTCAGAGATATTTTATCTCGCAAGAAAAAACAACAACCGCGGCCCCGCCTCACTTACGGGAACGTATTTGCCTGACCCAGTTTCGCTGAAGAAAGTGGTGAATGAGTCTTGGCCGTCACGTTTGCCGCCTTCCTTCGACTGCGACATCCGTCCGTCCGGCTGGATGCCGTGCTCCAGGCAGTACAGTTCCCAGCAGGCATTGCCGATCTGCACTCCAGCCTGTCCGACGTGGATTGAGATACATTCACGCTAAAACAAAAAAAAACATTAATTAATTATTACAGCCAATTAATAGAAAAAATTCAGGTGGAATCATTAAACACAATCCCCGTGGGAAACCACAGCCAATCACTGTAGCATGCCACAGGGAGAGTGCCGAATAATTCCAATTGGAGGTGTAAAATTCAGGCACAGCCTGAGACCTTACCATTTTCTTTGAGGTCGCCGAAATAGATCCGCAAATAGTTTGATATTAAGAAGGGAATCTTGTGAGCTGTACGGGAAAACAACAAATTATTTTCCACGGGGGTAGGTGGTATCCGGCTTCATAGACTGCAACGGTGATGAAGCGATGTGGTGCGCGAGCGAGCGAAAAGTACGCAAGATTTTAATGCCACACGGAGTCAGACGAAGCATTCGCCGCCCTCGAGGGCATGGAGAGAGACTTGAAAGAGATAAGCGTTATTTATACCCAACGGGTGACTGTAACTTGACGATGACTCAAACGGGAAAGTGGGCCGGCCGGCAAGATGGCGACGTCAGCGTCGTCGGAAGATCTCGGCACACGGAAAATAAACCGGTCAGTCTATAATTAATGAAGCACCTGTTTGCCTGTTCACCTGCCTGTCTGTATGTCTTTCTGTTTGTTTGCCTGTTTGTCTGCCTGCCTGAATGTCTCTCTCTCTCTCTGTCTGCCTTCCTGCCTACTTGTCTGTCTATCCGTCCGTCGTTTGCCTGCCTGTGTCTGAATATGTTGTCTGTCTGCATCTTTTCAGACATTGCTCACCATTCTGTTACAAGTCTGTCTGTACATCCCGTTGGATGTCTGAGTGCATACTGACAAATGAGCATAGATATCTGTCCATCCTGCCTGCCTGTCTATTCAGATGCCTGTAAATCTGTTTGTCTGCCTCCATGTCTGTTCTTTGTCTTTACAAGTATTTGGTCTGAAGTCTAGATAGACATCAAACTCATATTTGAAGGTGGGTCCAGCGGCAATGTCTGTCTGTACCCCTGCCTCTCCTGTGTTTCTACACATGCCTGTATGCAACTGCACGGGGCAGTTGTCTGCCTTCCAGTCAGACACTATACGCGTCCGTCCTTCTGCCTCAGTGACTGCGTTTGCAACCTGCGTTCCTGCGAAGCCCGTACGAAGACCAGATTTCAAGTCTGGATTTTGTAGGCACGATGTTTCCAGACTCATTTTATTCTTTCAGACAAAAACAGGTGCGTCAAACACAAAACCGTCAAGGTAAGGATTAAAAAGGGTTCACACACGCTAAACACAATTTGTGGAGACCGATTCGAAGAGTGTCTCAAAATTGGCCGTGGGATGAGAATAAAGATTAAGACAAAAACCAAGTTCAAAAGCGCTTCTAAAATAATAAGTGCCTCTCTGTCTGGAGGTTCATGACTGCGTGATTTCAAGTCTGATTTTCAGTCTGTTTAAGGACGAGAGATTCCCGAGTCAAAATGTATCGAGCGAGAGAAAAAAGGGCCAGAGATTAAAGAAGGGAAACGAGAGGAGTGGTCTCAATATTCCTCGCCTTCCTCACCAGCGTCGACAGAGTCCACACCGACCTCCTCGTAGTCCTTCTCGAGGGCGGCCAAATCTTCACGGGCCTCGCTGAACTCGCCCTCCTCCATGCCCTCGCCGACGTACCAGTGAACAAAGGCGCGCTTGGCGTACATCAGGTCGAACTTGTGGTCCAGACGCGCCCAGGCTTCGGCGATGGCCGTGGTGTTGGACAGCATGCAGACGGCACGCTGCACCTTGGCCAAATCCCCGCCCGGCACCACCGTCGGGGGCTGATAGTTGATTCCCACCTGAAATGAAAGAAAAACAAAGATGGAATCACATGTTCACTTTCAACCGCTTCGCAAAAAATAAATGGCACAAAAAAATCAGCAATTCAACCAATCAAGCAGCCGCTACATTCGTCACACTGCTTCTTGCCAACTGATTGTTGATTGTTCGAAAAAGCAAATTGAAACTGTTCAATCAATATCAAGCAGTCGGTCAGTTGATTGTTGATTGAGCGGATGGACACTTAAGCAGATAGATCGATCAAACGCAAAGCCACTCGACTGATTGTGTTGTACCTTAAATCCAGTCGGGCACCAGTCGACAAACTGGATGCTGCGCTTGGTCTTAATGGCCGCGATGGCGGCGTTCACGTCCTTGGGCACAACGTCACCGCGGTAGAGCATGCAGCAGGCCATGTACTTTCCGTGGCGCGGGTCGCACTTGACCATCTGGTTGGCCGGCTCGAAGCACGAGTTGGTGATCTCCGAGACCTAAAGACGAAAATGCCCACACAGCATAAAGTAAACGCCAGCGAATCAAAACCCAAAGCAACTGGAACTCTTGCATTATTATTACTATTATTATTATTTATTTTTATTATCATTAGGGAGTGATGTTATTAATTAAAGAATTGTATTTAACTAACAATTTTTTTAAACTCCAAAGCAAGTTTAGCTAGAAAACTTCAAACTTCAAAGATATTGAATAAATTGCGTACGTATTATTTAAATTTTTATTTAATTACAATTTTATTTTTGGAGTTTTATTAAAGCCGCAGATTCGTACCGTCAACTGTTCGTGATAGGCCTTTTCAGCGGAAATGATCGGGGCGTAGGTCACCAGCGGGAAATGGATACGGGGGTAAGGAACCTGTAAAGCGGAGAGCAAATATTACACTTACGCTGGGGCTAAACAGTGGATGGTCATAAAGAAAATGAACCATTAAGCAGCACAAGAAACAAACAAACCACACATGCAACATACCAAGTTGGTCTGGAATTCGGTGAGATCGACGTTGAGAGCGCCGTCGAAGCGCAGCGACGCGGTGATGGAGGAGACAATCTGCCCGATCAGGCGGTTGAGGTTGGTGTAGGTCGGACGCTCAATGTCAAGGTTCCGACGGCAAATGTCGTAGATGGCTTCATTGTCCACCATGAAGGCACAGTCAGAGTGCTCCAGCGTGGTATGGGTCGTCAGGATCGAGTTGTACGGCTCCACCACGGCAGTCGACACCTAAAGAGAAAGTGGTAAGGATGATGGGCAAAAGAGAACGAAAATCTAACAAAATTTTAGTAAATAATTCAAATACATTTTTAGTACTAAATTCTGAATAAATATAGTCGGCCAACACCAAATAATGTCTTAAATGTAAATTAAATAAATACTTAAACCAATTTCTGGTTAATTGAACACAAATTCGTTATCAAGGATATGGATGAAAAATGAAGCCAATCAATCGTTCAGCGAAACAGAAAAGTTAGCAATCAGCCAATCAATCAAGCACCACAAGATCACTTCCCAGCAATTCTTCACCTGAGGGGCGGGGTAGATGGAGAATTCCAGTTTGGACTTCTTCCCGTAGTCGACCGACAGGCGTTCCATCAGCAGGGAGGTGAATCCGGATCCGGTCCCACCGCCGAACGAGTGAAAGATGAGAAAGCCCTGCAGACCGGTACATTGGTCGGCGAGCTTGCGCACGCGGTCCAACACCAGGTCGACAATCTCCTTGCCGACGGTGTAGTGCCCGCGAGCGTAATTGTTGGCGGCATCCTCCTTCCCGGTGATCAGCTGCTCTGGATGGAAAAGCTGGCGGTACGTTCCGGTTCGCACTTCATCTGCAAGAGAACAAACCGAGTGTCACTGGTCAATCTTGAGTGGCGGTCAGCCGGACGAAAATTATTTCTCGAGGACGTCTAAAAACCGCTTCCCCCTCTCAAACTTTAAAGACAACCATCTTTCAGAACTAAACTAACTAAAATCTTTTAATCTGAAGCAAAATTAATTAAAGAATTAAAAAAGTTTCAAGCAATTTCCGTTAAACTATCAACACAGTCAAACTAAAAATACTTTCCATGCAAATTTGACGTTTTCAGGGTCGCATGTTGAGTTGGACTTCCGTTACTGTGCCACGACGGCAATCCATGATCAAAATTGAATTCCCCACCATCAGGCCAGTCAGCTTACGCGCTATTGGCCAGTCTAATCAAATCTCTTCCCTGTCCGACGGGCATTTTCAACAAGCTCCGAAATATTCCTCCGGGAAAATCGATTTCGAAGTTTTACAGAATTATGCAAACAAATTCAATCAGCCAATGATCCGGGAGCCATACCGGCGTCATATCAAGAAAAAAGGACAATAAATCAATAAAAGTGCATTACGATGGGAACAAAAATTCTCAAAAGAGATCTATCACGCAATCTTCTCACTAAGAGCACCTCAACCGAGCGATGAGCGCGGCGCCACACACACACCAACAACTGCCCTCACTACTCACACACATCAGCACAGCACATACACACGAGAAATAAATAAGCGACCTCGATCAGCATGGCGTCTCTCTCACTCTACAACTACTGCCAACGCGACGGACGTTATCGACCCGGAAAACGGCCTTCTCCATTTTCAATGATGACAACCTCAATTTCCCCCCGTCCCCCATCTGCTCCTCTTCCTCTTCAATCTCCACAGAACACACATAAAAAACTTGACCAACGTACTGGTGACATTTAATTTAAATAAAAAATATAAGAAAAGCCACGTTTCCGCATTAAAATAAGCTTTCAAATAAAAAATCCTAATATTTAAAGTAGATCAAAACGTACCAACAACGGTCGGCTCGAGATCGACGAAGACGGCCCGCGGAACGTGCTTGCCGGATCCGGTCTCGCTGAAGAAGGTGTTGAAGGAGTCGTCAGCGGCGCCAACCGTCTTGTCCGACGGCATCTGCCCGTCCGGCTGGATGCCATGCTCCAGACAGTAAAGCTCCCAGCAGGCGTTGCCAATCTGCACTCCGGCCTGTCCGACGTGGATAGAGATGCATTCGCGCTGTGGTGGGGGAAAAAACACAGCCACGAATTAGTTCAGTCAATCAACAAGGTCGTCAATCAAGCAATAAAAACTCACTGACGTGAGAACAGGGAAACGACTAAATGAACTGATGCGGGTCTACGAGAGCAAACAGCACTTTCCCTGACTCCAAAAGCAACCATTTCAAAATCAAACGGATTATACATTCAAACCGCTCTGTAAAATGGTGCAGTTTAGGTTCGCCAAAGAAAAAGTTAGACGAATCACCATGCAATATTAATACGAAAATTTGATAAACCTCAAAGACAATGAAGAGACGAAGCAAGAGGTCGTGAGAGAGTTGAAAATTCAACGACAACGAACTCTGCCTAAACTGAACGTGGAGACTGCTGAATGATTCCCAGCAAAGTCTATTGAGAAATGCAAGGCACCTCCCTGTGCGTGACGCGGCTTTTTAACAGGAAATGGTTCAATTGAGTAAAATCAACATTTTCAACGCCAAATTTCGGAGTACGTTTACATTTTTTCAAACCAAAACAGTTTAGCAATTTACAAAACTTTAAACTAAAGAAAATACTATATGCGGCCATAGAAAGGAGGTCAAGGAGTATCCTGTGTCATTTTCATATGACAGTTGCCTAGGAAAATATTACATCGATACATAAAAGATGGCGAACTCACCATTTTGGATTCGGTCTGTGTGTGTGTGGACTAGACGAAAAAAACACGTAGAGGATTCAGAAACAGGAGAGAAGGTTCCCGGGGAATGAGTTTTCAGCGATCGTTGAGGAATAAACACACGAACACAAGAAGAATGAGAAAAACCCGCCGCGTGAGAGAGCGCGAGATGAACAAGCGATGCGTTGGTGCACCTTGAGTTGAGGCCGGCCGGCAGACAAGCGAGAAGCGACAGAGAGCGAGAGAGGAGGCAACGGCCTCTGTTGGTTTCAGTTAAACAACGGCTGCGCGCTGATTGGTCCGACTCGTTCGATGATTCATCCATTCATGGGTGTGGCCGATCGATCAATGGGGGTTTGGGACGCTGTGAGTTGAAATCAATCTGTTCACTGATCGTACCGCCGTAGCAGTGTCTAGAAAGAACTGTACGATTTATACTTGAATCTCGCTATTCCTATGTGTTGAAGCTCCTGTTCATCTGTCGCTTCACAAAATGATCAGTAGGATTATTACACTCGCCATTTTTCTTTCTAAAGTACCGTCAATCAGTTGAAATTTGTAGTTAAACTTTTAAAATGATAAATACAAACGTTATTTTTGACGAGGAACTTTATCGGTTGCAGAAATAGCAGAGACTCAAAATACAGTTACAAGACTCGATTGCACATCAAAAGTCGTCGGGATGAGCTATCGTTAAGGGGACTTCGGTTTTCGGATGTGGACTGGAGGGACTCACAACATGAGAGAAACCACGGAGAGAAAGCATTTTGGGGTCTGAAACATGTATCATCAACAACACATCAATTGTAAAAGATGGGTCTCAAGTTGGCTACACAAGAGCTGGCATATTGCATATTCCATTTTACAACGGTCATCACCACAGCGCGAACTTCTTGGCTTTGAGCTTCTGCTCGGCCATGTCTTCCTTGTACTTCCTCCGTTTTTGCTCTTCTTGATGGAGGCGTTCCTTCAACTGATCGTTAAGCATTGACTGCATGTCCACCTGTGAAAAAGCAATTTTGGTTAGCCAAGTTTAAGGTCCTCCACTCCGTGTGTCGAGCTGTCTACATGTAGCACTTTCTGCGTCTGTTTGTCGCTCCGGTTGGCCAGCTGGGTCGCTGTCTGTCTGTCTGTCTGCTCTGTCTGTCTGTCTGTCTGTCTGTCTGTCTGTCTGTCTGTCTGTTTGTCTGTTTGTCTCTCTGTCTCTCTGTTTGTCTGCAAGTCTGCGTATCTGCATATATAGATGTCCTTTTGTCTGTATGCCTTGGTTTACTGAACGAACCCTATACGGTATATCTGACCTGCCACGCCTCGAGCTGCTGGGAAAGCTCAATTTTCTGCTGAATAGCTTCCATTAGCTGCATATTCAAACTTCGGAAATCGGTTTTCGCTCTTGTCCCTTCAAGCTCCAAGATATTTTGTCTGAAAGTAAGGTACATTCTTTTAGTTTGCAATCCAAGCAAACTACAGGAGGAGAAGTGCAGAAGTTCTTCGGCAATGAGCCGTCCGAGGGATACCTTGAAATGGCTTGATCGCGGTCCTCCCGGGCCCGTTTGACAATTTCGTCCTGGTTGATCTCCTGCTGCGCCTGTTCCTGTTTCAGTCGAGCATTCTCCGCACGAAGAGCCAAGAGTTCGGTATCGCGAAGGGAAAGCTAAAATGAGAGCTTTTGTAAATATTGCTTTCTAACTAATAGAAGAACTGGAACTTACGTCAGCCGTCAGAGATTCAATGTCTTCCTCGCGGCTTTTGTATTTCGCATTTTGGGCATCCAGCTGTTCCTGCACGAGTTTCACCTTGTCACGTTCCAAATCGAGATCACGAATAATCGTTTTCAGCTCCGCTTTTGCTGCGAATTCACTTTCCTGTGGAATAGGCAAATAAGTTTAGAGTAAAGCTGCCACCAGGTGGACAGTGTACTGGACAGGGACACAAGCAGACGGAGAAATACAGACTCAGGCATAAAAGGGACAGACATATGTACAAAGAGAGACACAGGCACAGGCCCAGACAAATAGGTACAGTCATAGCCACAGACACAGAGACAGATGCAGACACAAACAAACAAACAGACACATACATAGACACAGACACAGACACAGACACAGACACAGACACAGACACAGACACAGACACAGACACAGACACAGACACAAATGTATGTGTCTAACAAAGGCAGCATAATTACATTTTGTCGCCGGCTGATGTCGTGAATGAATGTCTTGAGCTCTTCGATCATGGGCCTGACCGTGTCCACATCCACCCCTTCCGCGGTGCCATCGTTTTCTCGATTTAGCAAACTGGTGCAGACTTTTTGCAGCTGTTCATAAGTGTTCATCAAGTCTTGCGTTAACTGCAGACGAAAATCTTTGTTAGTCGAATACCGTTCAGAATTTTTTTATACCAACTATTCTTGCTCGTGGAAAACTTGCAGTACCTTGTAATCGTGGGCAATCTCATGGGTGATGGACGCAGGGGAGTCGTCATCATCGATGCAGGAACCATTTCCGGTGGACTTATTTCCGAGGTAGTGGTCGGCGAGAAAGTCACTGCCGCTGACTACCGACTGGGCCGCTTCGAGCTCGTTGAGGAGGGAAGTGCCTTGAGAGGGGGAACTGCCGCTCAGCGACATCAGCTCCTCCACATGATCCTCCAGCCTCGAATTAGAGTGTCGTAGTTCGATCAGGTCACGGTCTTGTAAGACAATCTGAGAATAGAAAATAAGCATTTTTAATTACAAGTAGACTCAACAACAAGCTAGAATCCGGTTGACAGACATACAAACATACAGACATACAGATATGCAGACATAAGACATACAGACAACCAATCAGCCAGCCAGCCAGCCAGACGAATTCAGACAGAACATGTAGAGTAGACGAACACAAATGAGGCAGCAAGAATATGCGAGTAAGAATGGCCTACCCGGTATTCTTGGTCCCGGTTTCGCCTTTCCAGTGCCATAATCTGTTCTTTTGCTTCTTCCAGGCTGTGACGTAAGGTATCCCGTTCGGCAGTGAGATTCTGCATCCGGCGTTCACAGTCATTTTTCTTGTCAGTTAGAACAGCGATCTGTAGCAGCAGTATTAAAGTCAGATCTTGACAGATTCTACATGTGACTCGCGAGAAAAGGAAAGCAATTTTCCTAAATTCACATGGACATTCTTCCTCTTACCTCTTCTTTCAGAAGTTCTAGTTGGCGTGTATGGTCAGTCACGGTGTCCTTTCTGGCAGTGAATTGCTCCTTATACTTTTCCACCTCCGCGCTGAGGAAAGATTCCGAAACTTGTGTCTGCAACAATAAACAGAATGAAAGTCATTAAATTTATTTAGCCTACAAACTTGGATTGTTAGTTTGAAATTTGTGGCAGAACCAGAAATTCATTGATAACTGACCATCTCAACTTTTTCAGCAACCAGTCCATATTACGTCTCAAAGTTATTCATGTTTAATTTTTCCAAAATAGAACATAGCTTTCATTGTCTGTCTGGTTGCTTGTTTGTTTGTCTATTTGTCTGTCTGTCTGTCTGTCTGTCTGTCTGTCTGTCTGTCTGTCTGCCTGTCTATTTGTCGGTGTGTCTGGGGGTCCATGTGTGGGTCTGTGTGTGTCTGTGTGCGTGTCTGTTTGTCTGTGTGTCTGTCTGTGTGTCTGTGTGTCTGTGTGTCTGTCTGTTTGTCCGTCCCTCTATCTGTTTGTCTGGCTGTCTTTCTGCCTGCTTGTGAATGTGTAGGTGCCTGTCTGTCAATCTGTCTGTTCACCTGCTTGCCCACACCGCTGCCTATATGTCTGTCTGTTGTTTTGCTTGTGTCTCCATATTTGTTAGGTTTTCCCACGACAAGATGACTGCAAGTAACAAGACAAACAAACTACTTTGATCCGTGGCGGCGACCGCGCACTGCAGACGACGAACCAGCAAAGCATGCGTAAAAACCAGCACGTCAAATTAGCGCTTAAACTGCATTTTTGAACTCCTCTCCATGCCCTACTGCGGTCACGCACGAGCCTATCCTGTGATCATTTCAATCTCCTAAACAGACTCTTGTTTTGTTCGAGTAAATGTAAAAAGATAGGCTATAATTTGAAAGCGAAATTAACTAGTGCGTTCGCGGTTTTTTAAACTGCAGCGCCAACAGAGATTCGTTTCAGTTACTTTTATGACTTGAAGCATCTATTCTGTTGGAGAAACTGTATTATGCTGAATGCATAGATACACGTACCTCTTTCAACTGCAAGGTCAGGCGTTGGTTTTGCTCGGTTAGTTCCGTGACGAGCCGTGAGCGATCCTCCTCGACTTCACGAAAGAGATGCTGCTTCTGGCGGAGCTCCTTTTGAACGTGGGTCAGGTCGTTTTGGAGTTCGGATAGCCGGCCCTCGTAGTCACCTTCGATGGCGTCTAGGCGACGCTTCAAGGAGTGCCGATCGGCTTCAAGCTCCTACAATGATACCGAAAAAATTAGTAAAAGATAGAGAAAGGCACAACTATTGCTACAGACCACTGTATAGGGCAGATAGGTGGGCAGACAAACAGACAGACAGACAGACAGACAGACAGACAGACAGACAGACAGACAGGTAGATATGCAGGCCGACGGTACAGTTGAAGTCCTCATATTTTGTGTACGTCACAGGCGCGTTTGAACACGTTTAGCCCATAACGCAATTGTTCTGGGACAAGGCACGGAAAAGAAACGCGCCTGTGACGCACGCAAAATACGAGGAAATATGAGGGATTCTACTGTAAGCGACCACGGAGTTAGGCAGTCAGACGACAAGACCAGCCAGCAGGCAATCACTTAGTCAGGCTGAGAGGCAGACATACGGAGAGACTGATAAATAAGGCAGACAGATGAACAGACAAATAGACAGACAAACATACAAACCACACTCGCAGACAAGCAGCCAAATGAGAGGCTACCCTAGAGGCTTACCGGTAGTGTCAGGCAGACAGGCGAAGAGGAAGACAGACAGATACGCAATCAGTAAGACAGACTGACAAACCAATGAACAGAAAAATAGACGAAACGGACAACCGATCAATGAATATATACAGGTAGGCGGACCAACATACTAGCAGGTAGATAGAGAGAAAGATGTGGACTGGTCTGTTAAAATATTATTCGTGTTATTCGTAATAGATGCCTTTAATCACATGCTACCTGAGGGTCAGTAAACCTCGCAAAAAACACATCCTACCAAAGGCTTAATTCGTGCGCATTAATCGAGCACTGTGTTTTACATTGTGAGCAATATAATGAGCTGAGTATCCGTTTATTGTTCACCTGCCAATTTCAGCGTGCGGAGCTCTTAATACCGCTCGAGGTCGCGACCCCCGCACAGCGACCTCGAGCTCATCTCTCCCCAACTCAGCTGACCACACGACCGGATTATCATTCGACAAAATGCCCACAACATAATCCTACACTTTACACTGCAATGTCTCTTGAATATTTTAATTAATTAATTTCCATTACTAACAATTCTACAATTATAAAAATTACTACAAAAAAACACAATATTTTTTCCCCAGCCTGAATCAAACGAAAAAACCTCGAACAGTAAATAAATTTATAACATTTTTTTTATTTTTCTGTTTCTTTGAGTAGGACACAAAAGTGAATTAACTCGTTTCGTTTGCTTAGGGAAGCGAGGAAACGAGTTCAATGGGAAAGTGAGTGGAAGAGAAAGCAAAGCGTTGTTCCGCTCTGTTTTTTAGTTGCGCTCTAGCGGCACTTTCTCTTTTCTTTTCTCTTCTCCTTTCAGAGCTGAAAGTTGAAAGACATTTTGATCAACACAGTGGCGCAACAGTAGCCGATTTCTCCCATGCTTCACTGGACAGCTGAACCGCCTAATCCTCTCACGAAAAACTCGGTCCGCGATGTTGACGTTTGAACTGTATTATTTATTATTGAATTAAATGTTTCCTAGTTCGTCATTGATAATCGGTAAATGAAAAAATATTATCGGATATAGGTCGCGCGGCACGGAATACAAAAGAATTCATACTAAATATCCTTGCCTGATGGTTGAGATCCTATAGATTAGTTGAATTGAATCGGATCCGTCGATCGCAAACAAATGGTTACTTTTTCTACAGGCACCGTTCCCTTGTTTGCCTTCCGTTATGCCATTGATAGCCAATTGTTCGGCACTTGAATGGCGCGGCTCGGTCTGGTCTGGTCTGGTCAGCTAAACTTGACAAATCAACCGGAAGTCGCGATTTCGTAACAGTGTCTTACACAGGAATGGGTTTACGCGCAGCGAATTTCACACGGAAAATTGTGGCGCCAAGACATCAAGTTCTCTTGTTTTTTTCTTAGAGTCTGAATTAAGCACGTCTAAAGCAATCAATGTCTTTTTGGGATAGTTTCCGCTCTTACGGATGTGCGAAAGCTTTCAGACTTATAAACATGCTATACATGAACGCACACAAATCCAGACAATAGAAAAATCCAGACAATAGAAAAACCCATCGAAGAAATAGACAGACAGGGAGACAGACAGACAGACAGACAGACAGACAGACAGACAGACAGACAGAAAGACAGACAGACAGACAGACGTTGTGCCGAATTCAGTCAGACACCGTTGAAGAGCGACAGACAAACAACAACTCTCCACACAGTAGTTTTCAGTTCTTCGGATATTTTCATCGGAGCAATCTTCAGAGTCAATTAAGTTTTTTTTATTGTAGCGACCTCGGCGTAAGGCGATGTAACTATCGTCTTCAGCCATCGTCAAAACAACAATATAACAATGATTAACCGTGGGCCATGAAAAAGCTTTTAGCAGGTACAAATTATCTCGCCCGGGTACAGCCTTCTCAAGCTCGCGTCGGTAATTAATCTTCTCTAAATTTTCCATAGAGGCGTAATCGATAAAATATTCACTATACGAGTACCCCCGTACGGCTGCTGCACCCCAAAAGTCATCAACGAGTCGAACGCACGGCACGACGGCATTTATGATTAATCGTTTATCTCGTACGCACGAGCACCTCTTTTGTTCTCGCGTACTACCATGTTACAACACACAAGACAACGCCGTACAAACACAAAAACAGGCAGACAAAAATAGTAGAGGTCAAGTCGTACTAGGTGAATTACAGACACAGGCAGGGCGGCATGCACATAACCATACAAAAAAGTCAGTGAAACAGGCGAAAACCGTCCGACACCGTCAGAGAGAAATAAGCAAGCAGGCAGGCAGTCTGGCTCACAGTCAAACAGACAAACGGACGGACAAGCGGGCGAACAGACATACAGGCAAGCAAATATGCAGGCAGACAGATAGACAAGCACAAGCAGGCAGAGACAGACACTGATACAGGCAAGCATGCCCGATCAGATAGGGAGAAATAGACAGACAGACCGACGGACAGACAAACTTTGCAGGCAGGCAGGCAGGCAGGCAGACAGGCAGACAGACAGACTTGACACAGGCAGACAGACAAGACATACCAACATATCCATTTTTATTATCGGGTCGACCCTTCTTGGCAGTTTCCCCGTCCTCAAGTACGCTTTAATATGCAATTAATACCCAACCGTAATTATACATCTAGGACTACTACGCCACTCGGTCTTGTGAATTCCGCCGCAACGACTGAAAAGTTGATTGGCTTTTGGCACACACCTGTCTGTGTGATCATTATGCGGTTCAGACGAGTCGAAAGGCCTTTTATTAAAAATTTCTCAACGCCGCTGGTGTCTGTCTGTCTGTCTGTCTAAAGTGTATAGGCACGTGTGTCTAAAACCTAAAGCCAAAAGGTCGCACCATGGTGCTGTAATGAATGTTCACCGGAACATGTGCGTCTACTCTGACTGCGAGGAGGAATGGGATGAAAAGGGTAAACAGCCGGTTGGGGTGCCATTTGGAGAATGGGAAGTTGTTTTGATGGGGAAGAGCATATGCCTGTAATTTTCACGACCAACGACCGCTGATGGACACGTTCATCTCTTTGTGACAGAGAAGAGGGAGAGGAAGAGAAATTTCCCCTTTTCAGGTGATTACCATGGACGCATCCGGTTGTGATTGATAGAGTGCAGTGATAATTTTAATTTGAACGATAAACCCCGGTAGTCAAATAATAATAATATTGACTGAAGTTATCTCTTAATAGAAAATAAAAATATGAGCTGCAGGTACTTAACAAAGTCCAATATATACTTAATAAACCCTCGGAAGTCCGAAAATGGAATTTTTTTATTTTATCGTATTATTATTAATAAAATTATTATTATTATTTCGATTTTTGTTCTTTGATTTTTTTAAGAAAAATTTACCGTTTAATATTATCCCATTTATTTGCTTTGTATTTAGCTCACAAATAAATTTTATCCGCAGCTTGAAAAAAGTTATTCTCCTCCAGGGGGATATTCATCCTACCCCGATATAATTAATTTAGCACTTTAAAATTGTTTATAAATATTTTCCTTCATACTTTTTTTCATTTAATTTACATTTAGTTCACGAATTTATTTCACGCGTAGCCTTGCATTATTTACGAAATTCAGTTCGTTATTCATTTAGCTCTGACGCAGACATCTTACATCCTCATTTACTTCTCTTTATATTTTATTAATGCGCCTTTGACTTTATTGTTGCTATCATTTAAATTTAGACCACGAAGTGATTTAATTCGTAGCTGCACAATTATCGCCAGAATTAATTTACAATTTTATGTGAGGACGTTTTTATTGCCGTGTCTCTAACCGCAAAAACATTCTATAGTTTTACCT
>LRSR01011194.1:0-10000 GCA_001579985.1 Hypsibius dujardini
GACAGACAGACAGACAGACAGACAGGCAGACAGACAGACAGGCAGGCAGGCAGGCAGGCAGGCAGGCAGGCAGGCAGACAGATAAAAAGAGGTCGTATCAGTAATAGGCGTATGGAGAGACAATAATGCGGACGACAAGATGCAGATAGACAAAAACCTTAGCAATGACACAATCAGTTAATCAATCAATCAACTAGGACTGGAAGTGCAGCCACTGTTGATTAAGTTGTTGAATGTACCTCAACAGGTTTTCGCCGCATAACCGTGAAGTGTTCCGCCCGCATCATCATGAACCGCATAAACTTATGACATAGCAGTTTCTCAATTTCATCGGCCTGCTTGATGGCAATACTGACGCGAACGGAATTGACGGAGCCTTCAATCAGCACGCGTTCCTTCTCATTGCGGCTAATGACAACGGGATTCAGCAGAAGCTCTTTGGACGATCTGCAATAAGATAGAAAGAAGATAGAATTGTTGGTGCTCAAAGTTCAAACGACTTCCTACATACTAGTATTTTCTAAAAACTAGGTCCCCTGACCTTGGCCGTGAAAGAAGCCCAGTAGAGAAGGGAAAACATGGCTTCAGTTCGATCTTCAAACTAAATCAATCAACAAATCAAACGCCCCTGCAATTAAGACTCAATCATATGCTGAGAAGAGGACCATTTATTCCTTCAATCAATTAATAAAGTAAATAAAATAATATTTATTCCACATTACATTATTATTTATTTATTTATTTATTTATGGTAAATTCAATCAAACCATCAAACTAGGGGTCAATCAATCAAATCTCAATGACAATCTCAGTATTCGCTATCAACTTAACTGCAGGAAGCGTAATCAGTCAATCAACCGCAACAAGTCATACCTGACTTCCACTTCGGGTTTATTGTGCCGTTCCACCACTTGGCTGTCGAAGTTCTGCACGCAAAGGGCCGCGGTCAGCGTCGCGCGCACCGCATTCAGATAGGGTCTCAGTGTCGCCGACTGTCAACATGCAACGCGAAAATTACCAGAGCGAAAATGAAAACGCGAGGAAGAAACAAAACCATCATTCGTTTGGTTTTCCTTCCGTAGATTGATTGATTGATTGATTGATTCTAACATTCGTTTCGTTTTTTTCCCGTTGATTGATTGATTGATTCCTTTCGTCATCCATGCAACCGAAGGAGCATTAGCACTCACCATTGAAAATTACCGCACTCCCGCAAAAAAACTCAAAACATCGGTCGATTTTTCTCAGAGTTTATTCTATATTTCACACAAAGTTACTACGCACGGCACTGGAAGAGGGCAAAATGCGAAATTAATAAATTTAATATTTTTCTGTGACGCCTTCAAATCGCTCGATGAGTCACAACAGTTTTTGAACCAAATGGCACAACAGGACGTGAATTGGCTGGCGCTATGGCACAACGGATGCACACTCAAATCGGCAACGGCAACGGACAAGCACCAAACAAGCATTCAGCAGCCAGAACAGTACGGTACTGTATTTCCTCGATAGATAGCGACAGTGCACGGGTCACGTGACGTAATGGTTGCCCGCTGTACACATAAAGTTTGTGTGTACGACTGCATGGTCTGCGAGGTATGGGCAGGGCATGCTAACGAGTAGGAGGGACCAACTTAACGTCACACAGCTCGTACGCACTCGTAGCTCGTGTCGCTGTCGCTATCTATCGAGGAAATACAGTACAGCTGTACTTTGTGGATCGTTGTTTGGGTTCTGGTGCGCCGTAGGGGTAAAACGTGTCAATCAAGCTTTGATTGATTTAGGTCACATCACTGCACATCTTAAACATTTTGTTGTCGTTTTATTTCTGAGCACTGTCCTCTGCATTATATTGCAGTTTCTTTACGGTTTTGTTGTCAAAATAACTAAATTCATTTGTTATGATTATTCTGTCGCCCATGACGTACACGCCGCGAAAGGAAAGCGCAGTGCGTTTTTCTGTTAGCCAATAAATTAATCAACAACTAAACAAATCAAATGTAAGGTTGTCCCACACGACCCACCAAAACCCAAACCACGACCCTCAAAGTAACCTCAGCACAGCTGTTACCAGCACGAGAACCGCCCAGGCGCTCGGTGAATAAAGGGAGAAGCAAGCATGGTCATAGAACAGGCCCATAGAAACACTGCTACAAGTCAAGGACTATCATATTGTGTGAGTCCAATAAGAGCAACCGCTTTGTAATTGAGAAAGACGAGAAGCATAAAAAATGAAAACAAATGATGTTTGTGCAACGCTCTAACCGACGGAACGGGAGCTTCAGTCGACGGAACGGCCGCTCTAGCCATCGGAACGGGAGCTTCAGTTGACGGAACGGCCGCTCTATCCAGCAGTCGACCGGCTAGCCATCGGAACGGGAGCTTCAGTCGACGGAACGGCCGCTTTAACCGACGGAACGGGAGCTCTAACCGACGGAACGGGAGCTCCGTTGACCTATATATATACTGTATTGTATTTGTGTTCGTATCCGCCGGACCGCCCTACTGAACATCGAACTGACCTCCCTGCTGTTGGCCATTCCACTGACTGCCGGACTGATCACCGTCAACCGGTGAACTGGGCGAGGAAGTGTCTGAATTAACCTCTCCGTTGGCGTTGGTCGAGTCCGCAGAGGAGGCAAACGTGACGCCTTTCAATGAAGGCCGCTCGTCTCAGGACTTCAACTTCAACGCCGACTTCACGCCGTCGAGATGACCAGTCGATCACTGTGGCCGGTTTCGAGACAGCGAGTTCTTTTGATCAGCTCCAGGGCCTCGGTTCCCCTGGGCGAGAGATAGTTGATCTCCTTCCAGGTCGGCTTTATAGTTGACGGCCGGTTTTTATTGTCTGGCAAATAGTTCTTCTCACCGTTTGCGAGTTTAGTTTTCGATGTTGATTGTCTGTTTTTGTTGGCTAAGGAATTTCTCTAGCCTTCTTCGAGACCTGTTTCGGAGTCTGACTGCCTGGTTCTGATGGCTACCGAGCCTCGTGTATCTGCGGGCGAGAGGGTTCCGGTCCGCTTCGATGACGGCCTGCCTTGCTCATCCGTTTCCGGAACCTCAGACAGTTTCCTCTCTCCGCCGCTTTCACCGGCCTCCGACCAGCGTGATCCGTCGTGGGTGCCGTTTTTTGCCTGACAAGTCGCACTCCCGCGGCTGGACACGGACTGCTTCAATTTCCCAGACAACCCAGTCAATGACTGCTTCTCTTTCCCAGACAACCCAGTCAATGACTGCTTCTCTTCCCCAGACAACCCAGTCAATGACTGCTTCTCTTCCCCAGACAACCCAGTCAATGACTGCTTCTCTTTTCCAGACAACCCAGTCAATGACTGCTTCTCTTTCCAGACAACCCAGTCAATGACTGCTTCTCTTTTCCAGACAACCCAGTCAATGACTGCTTCAATTTCCCAGAAAACCCAGTCAATGACTGATTCTCTTTGCCTGTTAGCGACTTCTTCGGAACATCCGACGCCTGGAAGCTCTTTCCGGAATCGCGGGGTGTCCACACTCCGGAGTGACGCTGAGTGGCGTCATTGAAGGCACGATTTTCGTTGGTGTCATCGTCCACCCAATACTGTTTTGAATAACGTATTTGAATTAATGTTAATTAAGTAAAAACATCCCAACCAGTAAATTATGAATTCGTCAGCTATAAATAAGTAAAACATCAAAATTAATTAACAGTTAATTAGTTAACAGTTGAAGAGATTATTTCGGACTTCCGAAAAATATAATTCCGGAAAGAATTAAAAAGTATTTTATTTTGAAATCGAAAACCGCTATTTATGGGAAATGTATTTTTAACGAGACTAACCTGTGAGTCCCTCGGAAGGATGATGGACTGCGTCAGCGATGGAGGCAGGTGAAAGTTTTTCGACTTCCACCGACTCGACTTGTGATGTTCTTCCAGTCACGCGGCCAACCGTTCGGTCACGAACCCATTCGTCATCCTCCGGATAGAGCCACCGGTTTTCCTCCATCGATCCTTCATTTCCCCCCGCACCACCCTTACCGTGGGTCCTGCCCTGCCTGTCCGTCGTCTCTCCGTCCGGCCGGACCAAACCGTCCGTCGTCTCTCCGTCCAACTGGACCGAACGCTCCGTCGTCTCTCCGTCCGGCCGGACCGAACCGTTGGTGGTGTCCAGATCCGGGTAAACCCACACTAATAACCGACACTTTTCCAAGTGCTCTCGAAGGGTCTGCAGTCCGACCGAGCTGGACTGGAGGTCACTCATCGGCGGGATGATATCGAGGCCGTCGTCGCGACCGGCGGACCGGTCAGCAGCCTCATTGTTGTCGTCGCACCGTCTCACCGAGTTCGGCCGATAAGGATGCCGCGTCAATGGATGGTTCGGTTTCGGATCGTTTCCTCTGCCGAGTAACGGATCGTCCTCTTCCTGAATTCGTGTGAGACCGGATTGTGGTTGGACGGTGATGGTCATCTCAGTGGTCTGCCGCTGTTCGTAACGCGGTTCACCGGGCAGACGCGGTCCACCGGGCAGACAGGGTTCGTCTTGCGACGGACAGAACGACTGGCCGGCACGGGTCAGAAAACTCTTCACGTGCATTCCGACGGTGCTGAGGCTTTTGGCCACCTCAAAGACCCCGTGGTGAAGCACCCTCGGGCCCTGGATGAGGAAGGAGTACTTGGTGTTGGAGTCATCGTCGCACAGGTCCCGGCAAGTGCGGTCTTTCAAGCCGTGCCAGTTGTTCTTGTAAGCGAGGAAGATGAAGATGCAGAGGATCTCGATGAGGAGCATGATGAGGGCGGCGGTGAAGATGGAGGCGAAGAGACCGTTGTAGGTTGTCTGGTTGACGATGTCCTGGATGTATTTCATGCCGGCTTCGTTTGACAGGGCTAGAGCGGTTTGGAGATCGACAAGACGGTAGTCGGCTGAGGTGGTGAAGGCCTGAGTCGAGCAGTTGAAAAGCTTCACTAAGTCCACAAACGCTGAAATATAAACACATGACTGCCTTTCGTTCAAGTCTTCCGTGCGTTCTGAATTCATACCTCATGGCCATCTTTTGCCTATACCCTGCTCTTTAGATTTTTTTCTCCGATTATTTCTTCAATTGCCTGATTGTGGGTCTGTACGTCCACCTGCCTTTCTTCGAGCGCAATCCTCTGTCTGTCTGTCTGTCTGTCTGTCTGTCTGTCTGTCCGTCTGTCTGTCTGCTTGTCACACTGGTTGTCTGCCTGCCTGTGTGTCTGTCTGTTTGTCTGTGTGTCTGTGTCTGTGTGTCTGTGTGTCTGTGTGTCTGTGTGTCTGTGTGTCTGTTTGTGTGTCTGCTCGCCTGCATGCCTGTCTCCCTTTCTGTCCGTGTGTTCATCTATTTACCTGCCTGTCTACTTACGCTTCATGTTCGCCTGACTTCGGCTGTGGAACTCCCCATACAACCCCGCAATTTTTGTTTGCGCGCCAATCCGCTCCACCGCAATCTGTCGGTTGCATATCAGAATGATAATCCAAACGATGACAAGGCTGACCATCGCTCCCATGAGGAAACACAACGTTCCGCCAGTTAAAACACAGCCATGCTCCGCGAGAAATAACATTTTACTCTCCTGCGCTTTAAAGGGTTGCCCACCCTCGCTGTCCAAGCAGGGATCCGTCTCGGCAGTCTGCCGCGCGCTGCGAACACCCGTTTTGAGGGAGGTGGGTGTGGCTGTGGTGAAAGATCGGTCATTGCAACGTCGATTTGGACTTTTATTCATGACATGACATGCCCAAAAAAACCACCCAAGTGTAACCTAGGAAACCAGCGACAAGTAAGAAAACGATCGAGACAGGTTTACAACAACATCAGAGACAAGGACCTTTTACATGGCCTGGTTGTTGGTCGCATCACTAAAGGCCTCTAAGATCAAAGCGCTAATTTCCGGCACACCGACCATGTTTTTCGCCTGGGCAAAGATGGTGGGTCCCTTCAGGCGCATAATATCCGCGTCGCGTTTCATCACTTCCAAACTGGCGCCGACGGCGTCAGCCAGGTCGGTTTTATTCACCACGAGGAGGTCGCTTTGTGTGATGCCCGGTCCGCCTTTCCGGGGAATCTTGTCCCCACCTGCGGAATAAGTGTGTGACCAAAAGATGGCAAAACCGTTTGGGTAATTAGTAATTCACATGAAGATGTACAGAGTAGTCGCAAGACAACCATACCGGCTACATCGATGACGTAAATGATGAAGTCAGCTAGTTCGCGGCTGAAGTTGGCCGCGAGATTGTCACCACCGGATTCCAGAAAGACCAATTGTGGCCGAAACTTCTTCGTCAGATCTTTGACGGTTTCCAAATTTAAGGAGTAATCCTGCTCATATAGAAAACAAACAGATATTACCATTTATAGATCTGAACGGTCGGTCTGTGTGTCTGTCTGTCTGTCTGTCTGTCTGTCTGTCTGTCTGTCTGTCTGTCTGTCTGTCTGTTTTTCCTCCACCTGCATATTTGTCCTTACTTCCCGAATTGCGGCATGAGGACAGCCACCAGTTTCCACGGCCCGCATCCGCTCCTCGGGAAGAGCCTCATTCCTCACCAAGAACTCCCAATCTTCCCTGGAAGATTGCATCAGGGATTTCTGTACCAGCGAGTGCATCTCCCGTATCCCGAGAACGCATTGGAACGACCCAAGTTTACCTGGTAAAAATGTCATTCGTCACCACGCAGATGCTGTGCCTTTCCTTCAGGTAGCGACAGAGTGCAAGAACAAGGGCAGTCTTCCCGCTGCCGACAGGTCCACCGATTCCGACTGTAAAGCCCCTCTGTAAAACGACATGTGTCTATTAGGTACATGCGTTTCTCTAATTTGTGATCCACAATGTAAAAGGGAGACAGGCAGGCACAGTCAGGTACCTCAGACCAGTTCTGTCGATATTGAGGCGCATCCCTGTTGGGGAAGCTTCCGGGACTTGTGAGGACCTCGTGGGTGTGTCCGTGCTCCTGACCCCCGTGGGCGTGTCCGTGCTCCTGACCCCCAGGGGTGTGTTCGTGATCTGGTAATCGAAATGACTGATAAACATGACGATGTGACAGTTTTTTCCCTTCCCGTAAAGTGGCGACCAATTGCAGCGCCACCTACTGTGATCGTGGGAATGTGTAGATCCACTCGGTCCTGGACGACGCATGGCGCCACCTGGTAATAATCAAACCATACCATACTTGCAGGCAGTTATTACGGGACTTCCACCCCCCCTCCCCCCGATGCTCGAATTCACACAATGAGTGCCATTCGAGATCAACTCTCACCTCTCAGGAAATTCACATTCAATCCGGTCTCCATCCTGTTCGCAGGGTAAAGTCCGAGCGCGTGGTCGGCGAACGTGTGTAATATTAACAACCAAAGCTGAAATTAAAGGAAGGAAACCAAATTTTGACGCTGACTGGGGTGGGGAAGTGAAACCTACGTTTGCTCGGAAGAATTTCAGCTCACAAGGGTGGATTAATAACGGAGACACCCGGTTTGTTGTGAGGTGATTGCACTCTCTTTATCAGACAGCAGGGTGGCGATTGGTGTTGAGGTTCTTATCGCCTTACCATCAACTTCAACATCAAATGTGAAATCACAGCCCCCACACCCTGACTAAACCCTGACTAAACCCTGGCCAAACCCTGGCTAGACCCTGGCCAAACCCTGGCTAGACCCTGGCCAAACCCTGGCTAGACCCTGGCTAGACCCTGGCTAGACCCTGGCTCTTCTTACTGGGAAGCACAGCGCCGAAGATGAGAAAGAGTGTACGGTGCAGTGAGTACGGTGCAGTAGTGAGTACAGGATAAGGAGTGTACAGCCGTGGCTGCCCATTCTTCAGCCCACGCCCAAACCCTTGCGCCCACAGATGTTGAGTCTATGAGTGGGCGCGCTGGAATGGGCGTGGGCTGAAGAAGTAACTCCACCGAAGCTGTACAAGCCAGGCAAGTACGTGTTCGACCATCTGTTTCGGGTTATCGGACTGTACCTATGCCAGAAATTTCGGAAATGCGAGAAATTGACACCTTAAACATACTTTATTTTCTCGGAATGACGCTTCTGCCGATCGGTGATTGATTCTTGCACATACTTCCCGTTCCGTCTTGAAATCCGAATGCAACATTACCATTATTACCAGTGTCACTCATATAGCGCGGCATAAGCGTACAACTTCCTTACCATATTGTGCTTTTTTTCACGTCGTCCTCCGTTGTGTGAGTATTCTCCCCTGCAAAAAAATGCATCTGAGTCCGAGGGAGTTGGAAAGCCTGTTGATTCACCAGACTGGAAGCCTAGCACAAAAACGTGAGTCCTTGCCTGCTGACATCAATCCCAGGAGCAAAGGGTTTTGGGTGCTGGTATTTATGATTCGATATAGGCTACAGCTATTTCACCCCTCCCTTGTAGTGTGTGGGTGGGCCCAATAGCACCCTAGCTACTGTACCCTTCCCTGGGGGCACAATAGAACCCTGGCTATTTTACCCCTCCCAGATTACATCACTAGGGGCAAAATAGCGCTTTGGATACAGGTCCGTCCGTCCGTCATCCGTCGTCCGTCCGTCCGTCCGTCCGTCCGTCCGTCCGTTCGTGCATCCGTTATCCGTTCAGCCGTTGCCCGTTGTTTGACTATCTGTCCGACAACGGATGAACGGATGAACGGATGAACGGACGGACAACGGACTGATGGAAAATGGGCGGACGGACGGACGGACAATATGGGAATAGTAAAATAGCAGGGGTGCGATTTGGACCCCTGGTGATGTATACAGGGAGGGGTAAAATGGTCAGGGTTCTACTAGGCCACAAAAAGGGGGAAGGGGGTAAAATAGCCATTCCGTTCGAATATATTATGCGTTGTCTCCATCGATCAGGCCTGGCAAGAGGATGTCGCTTGAACCATCCGGAATCTGTTGCTCTGATTGCTTCACAGGTGCGTACTATCATATTCGTTTGAAGACCAAATGGATTGATCACTCCAATACGTGAACTTGAGCTTGAGCTTGAGTACATTACTGTGTGCAGTTACGTATATTCTGATTTGTTTTTCTTCCGTTACAGCTGCAGGAGCTGGTGCGCGATGGGAAGCACAGCCTAGCCCAGCTAATGGGACTTGGCGGACAAATGATTGGTTAGTGTTACCTGTATTCGTCCCAATTCCCGAAGTTCCGGGTTGCAGTATAATGCTATTGAATGCTTGCTGTTCTTACAGGTGTGAACCAGGTGCAGCCGGGAGTAGCGGAGATGATCCACGAGATCCAGATTGAAGCAACCTTTCCGGATGGCACCAAACTCATCACCATCCATCACCCGATTGGACTGGCCGACGGGAATTTGGAGCTGGCATTCTACGGGAGCTTTCTGCCAGTACCGGATGTTAGCGTGTTTCATGTTACCCCACCGCTGGTATGTGTTGACTGACTGCTTAAGCATTCGTTTAACCAATAGCCATGTTGATGACAGATACATGACCAACAGAACCAAATGACGACCAACACACAGGCAAACAAACAGATAGACAGAAACCCACATCAACAAACAGGTAAAGAGACAGACCGGGCAGACAGACAGACAGACAGACAACAAACAGACAGGCACACAGGCACACAGACAGACAGACAGACAGACAGACACACACACACATGCACACAGACACACAGGCAGACAGGCAGACAGACACACAGACACACATGCACACAGACACACAGACACACATGCACACAAACACACAGACACACAGACACACAGACACACAGACACACAGACACACAGACACACAGGCAACAGACTATAAGCATACAGATAGGCAGACCGACCGACAGGTAAGCAGACAGACAGACAGATCGGAATTTCTTTTACATTGGCAGTTAACCTGTCGGGCGAACTAAATTCTGTAAAAATGTCCTTTCAAGATACATAAGGTCTTTGACGGTGTGCTGCACTCCTTTAGCTGAGCCCGAACAACCATCCAGGTGAAATCATCCCCGCGGATGCAGAACCCATTGAGATCAACAAAGGCCGGCGGACTGATGTCCTC
>LRSR01011195.1:0-12173 GCA_001579985.1 Hypsibius dujardini
GAGAGACAAACAAAGAAATATACAAAAAGAGAGGCTGACAAACAGATAGTCGATACCTTGGATTCCGCCAAAGAGACCGTAAATCCCCAGTCGGTAGTCCCTCTGGCTAGTGTCGTTCCTCAAATTTGGATCCTTCGAATCAGCCGTCCAGGCAGTTAACCAAAAACTTCCGCCCACATTAAACGCGTTGAACGCGAAGTAGGATAAAACCATTCCGAAAACAGCTTTGTAGCTGGCGTTCCGGAAGTAGGTGTCGTAGGCACTCCAGGCCACTTTCCCGACAGCTGTCATTTCATCCTCCACCAATCGGCCCTTCACTGGTTCCTCTAATGCGGTCGCGTGGCCCTTGCCGTTCACCTCCAGCACAGAGGGTGTACGAGTGGAAAGCTTTGATTCCTGGCGGAAGACTTCACGGATTTTGCGAGCAGATCGGTTAGACATTTTCGATGCGGAGGAGACGGTTCGTTCGCGGACTGTGCTGGGCGGTTGGAGGAGGGCCAGTTCTTGCATCGCTTCATCTTGCATCGTTTCCACAACTATTATCGAACACAAATATGAATCTTTGGCTTGCCTGTCTCTGTCTCTACGTCTGTCTGTCTGCCCCTCTATCCATCTCATCTATCTATCTCTTTGCCTGTATGTCTGCTACATATATGTATTTGTCATCCTGTTTGCTCACCTTGTTCCTCCTCTTCCCTCGCTTCCATTTCGTCGAGCAGGTAGGTGCGTAAGAACTCTGCGAAGGCTCCATCGTTTTCCAGAAGCTGATTGTACGAACCAACTTCCGACACAGACCCCAAGGAGAGAACGACAATCTGATCGGTCTGCGGTAAGAAACTGATGCCGTGAGTCACGAGAACGCGGGTTTTGCCCTTTAACAGGCCGTTCGGACCGACCACTTGCTCGAAAATGTGCTTGCCACTACATGATAATGAGTAATAACGGAATTTATGATTTCTGAATGAATTTTCATGAATTCGTTGGGCTTACACATGGGCATCAACAGCGCTCAGTGGATCGTCCAAAAAGTACACCTATCAAATTGAACCAAACGGTAAAACGAGTCTACCTGTCTGATTGTCTGGATGCCTAAACGACTGCCTTGACAGTAGACGCCTGATTGTCAGATTGTCTAATAGCCTGTGAGCACGTTTCGGCAAATGCCTAAATGTCTGAATGCAATGACTTCAATTCATAATTTGAGCACTGTCGGACTGCTCAACTGCCTTAATATACGTACATCAGCATCGGAATAGACTGCACGCGCCAGGCTCACACGCTGCCTCTGACCACCGCTCAAGTTGGCACCCTTCTCGCCAATCTCCGTCTGATCACCGGCATCCAACATGTCTAAGTCCGGCCGCATCGCACATGCCTCCACCACTTTGTCGTAGCGCTCCTTCTCGTACGGCTTGCCGAAGAGAATGTTGTCTCTTAAGGTCATGTTCTGGATCCAGGCTTGCTACAAAAAACCAAACAGAAACCTTGATTATGGGGAAGATCAAGAGAAAGTAAGACACCGACAAACCAAAGAAAGCTTAAAAAAAGACAGAGAGGCAGACAAACAACCAGATAGGCAGATATGTAGACAGACAGACAGACAGACAGACCGACAGACAGACAAACAGACAGACAGACAGACAGACAGACAGACAGACAGTCAGACAGACAGACAGGCAGGTAGATAAAAAGGCACACACACACATTAAACAGACACATTAACAAAGAGATATAGTACCTGTGGCACGTATGCGACTTTGCCCTTGACACCGACATCGCCGCTCAGCTTTTCCATCAGGCCAAGCATAGCAGCCACCAATGAGGACTTCCCAGCGCCGACCTGTCCAACCACCGCGCACAGCTCGCCTTCTTTGATTTTCAAGTTAACATTCTTCAGACAGACCGGCTCTTCTCGGCCCCAAGACAAGGTTGCATCAGTCACTTGAATCGCGGGTGTTCCTGGCTCGTTGGGCAAGCTCCTGACGTTGCTTGGATCTAACTCTTCTTTCTTCAGGAAGCCCGACAACCGCATGATGGACACTCGAGACTAAAAAATATATAAATATAATATATTAAAGCACAGAATCTGCCTGCCTGTCTACCTGATTAATTATCTGTCTGCCTATCTTTCTGTCTGTCTGTCTGCCAGTATGTCTGGATGCCTGACTGGATGCCTGTCTGCCTGGATATTTGTCTGAATGTCTGTCGGCAAGACGATCCATCCACTCATCTTGTCTTGCGTATTCAAAACGAAGTCTGTAAGTCTGTACCTGAATAACGATCGTGATGGTATGTGGCAACATCGTGAGCGGATGTCGCAAGATATTCAGCAAAGACAACGCAACGAACGCCTTTTCTGCTGTGAAGACATTATCCGGCGAGAAGACGAAAACAGCAAACGCGCAAAGCGATACGAGAAACGGCGTGACGAACCAGTTGAAGGCTGAGACGGCTTCTAATCGGGCGCCCTTCTGAAGCTGTCGCAATTCCTTCTCTCGGACTGCCAGAATCTGTTTTTCGAATGATTCTTCCCAAGCGTAAAGTTTAAGAACTTTGATTCCGTTGAGGACTTCCGTGATGGCTCGGATTCGAGAGTCTTTATATTTCATTTGTCCAACCTGCAAACAACATCCCGTTAGTAAAGAGCCAGTCCCACCGTTCACATGCCCGTCTGTCTGCCTGTCTGGCTACCAATCTGACAGACGGTCAGCCTATCTGTCGATCTCTCTCTGTTAGCATACCTGTATGTCTGCCTGTATGTCTGCCTGTCTGCCTGTCTGCCTGTCTCGCCTGCCTGCCTGCCTGCCTGCCAGTCTGTATGTTAGTTTGTTCGATGGTTCTTACCTGGATTGTCTTGTTGCGTTTGGCCAGGAACCAATTAAGCGGCATGGTTAAAACGAGAACAGCCAAACCGGCAAACACGGCCACTCCCAAGACGTCCCACAGAAAGTAGAGCGAAATGGCTATCTGGAGGGGCGCTGACCAAATCAAGTTGACGTACATCATCAGATCGGAAAGACGCTGGGCATCCACAGACATCAAGTTCACAATTTCTCCCAGATTGCTGGTCCGCTTTTCGGCACTGGTGATGAGCAGTGACTGAAACGGAGATTACAGTAGTATTGGGGCAGCACTTTTAGGACGTCTGACAGAAGACTGGTATCGGTAAAAGCAGGCAAGCAGACAAACAGATACACAGCCACGTACCTTGCGGTAGACTGATGCGATGATGGCTGCACGGATCTGCATACCAAGTCGAGAAGCAACGAAGAAGTAATGGCTCTGCGCAAAAGTGAGAAGAGTGGCGGTAAAGAGCATCAGAAGTGCGTAGAAATATCCTTTCCATGATTCTTCCGTGGGGTCAGCAATGAAATCGATAATCAGTCTGAACATATAAAAAAGTTTTGATTGCGTCAAGCAATAAGAGAAACAATTCTGATCATGAAATGAACTATTAAAAGTAACACAACATTTACCTGAGAATTTGTGGAGCGGTGAAAGTGACAATATCATTCACTAGCCGGTAGAAAATCATCAACAAAATCGGCCAAAGAAAGGTTCGAACAATCGCGTAGGTCAATGAAGGAGATCGGCGCTTCGATGATGAGTCCTTGCTCCTAAGGAATACCAAACCATTAGAAAATGTTGAGTCAATGGTCTGAAGAATTCTGTCGAATTGCCTCTCTAATCGATTCCCTATTTGTTTGTTTGGCAGAGCAAAAGTATACCTGTCTGTCTGTCTGTCTGTCTGTCTGTCTGTCTGTCTGTCTGTCTGTCTGTCTGTGTCTATGAGATTTTCCATCTGTCGATGCATTTCTATAGGTCTGCATCAGTTTGTCTGCCATTCATTTCCCACCTCGTCGAATTCCCTAGTTCTCTCTGCCAGAACTTTTGCAGTCGGTCCACACATGCCTTGACGCGGTCTTCCGGCGTCAAATCCCACAGATCTTTCTGTGTCAGCGTTTTTTTCCAGCCGAGATAGGCCATTCTACAAACATACCACACACCCATCTCATCATATGTACACACGCATCACGCATTTTCTGCTTGCCCGAATCGTTTGGCGGTACTAGTACGTACGAGTCGAAAAAGGAGAAGACACTTTGCCCGGAGACGGACGTCAACAGTTCAGGCGACGGATTCTGAAACAACCCATTGTGTTGATTCCAACACCAAAAGCGATAACAAATAAAATGAAATCAGTTATCGGGACCGATATGCTTACCGCACAATCTGCCACGAGTTCGCGGAATTTTTCTGCGATGCAAGACAGCACGAATTGCGCGACGACGACCGGAAATGATAGCGTTTGAATGCTGAAGACGAAGCCTTGCGACACCCCCTGACATAAAGAACCCACATAAATATCTGCCTGCCTGCCTGCCTATGGTCAGTCAGTTTGTCTGTCTGCTTGCCTGTATGCATGACTGTCTGTTTGTCTGTCTGATCATCTGTCTACTTGTCTTGCCTGTTTGTCTGTCTGCCTGTCTATCTGCCTGTCTGCCTGCTTGTCTGCCTGCTTGTCTGCCTGCCTGCCTGCCAGTCTGCCTGCCTGTCTGTCTGTCTGTCTGTCTGTCTGTCTATCTGCCGGTCTGTTTGTTTTCGTCTGTTTGTATGTATGTCTGCTTATAGGTCACTGAGCACGTCTGCTTATCTATCTGACTGTGTATCCGCGTGTCCATGCGCCTTGTTTGTCATTCATGTCTTAACCAGTTTTTCTACCATATCCTACCTCTTTGGTGGCAAGCGTGACACGCGTCCGGAAAGAAAGAGCGCTCTCGACGAGCATGAAAAACCAAAAGACAGTCAGCGTTCCCGACGAAGGGCTGGCCCGCCGTTTGTCTCCATAAAGATACCATGATGCTAGCATCTATAACACACCGTAAAATATAATGCCACACGAAGTCCATTATAATATTATGATGGGGCGTTGTTTATCGCCTGCCGTACATAGGTAGCCGCTTTGATAATGGGTGTTATGAGATCAACATCCGAGAAACCCTCCACGCCTTCCCTCCTCCACACATCGGTCACGTAGAAAAACTCTGTGAGAGATAGAACCGCCAGGAACGTGGATAGAAGCTGCGGAAAAAATAGGATAAAAATGGAATCCGTGATGAAAAACAAAAGGCAGCCGAATAAACTACGCAATCAAGGAAACTGCATGCCAATCAATCAAGTGCATTGCCAAGTTTTGCCCGGGTCGTCAATCAACCAATCAGTCTTTCAAACCGCAAAACAATCAATTATCGATCTAATCAACAATCAATCAACACTCTCAAACTATTTTGTTAGTTTCTTTTGCTACATACAATCTTTGTGAGCGAGACCCATGTCCATCGTTTGACCCGATACTTGCTATGTCGCATTTGGTAGATCTGGAAGGGTGCCATCAGCCAGAGGATACCACAGGGCAGCCATGTCAGGACAGTCTGCTGGAAGCACACGGAGAAGTCCGGATTGTCAGTGTACCACGTCACTGATGTATCCTGCAAAAATAACGGCAAAAATAACGGTACAACCAATTCAGATCCGAGCTTCAAAAAAAAGCCCAAAAATTTAGGACAGTGAATAAACATCAAATTCGAAAAGAAAATGTATAATTTAAATTTAATAAACTGCACAATGCATCAATCAAAGGCAGATTTAATGGAACGGACGTTAATACGTCAATCAAGCAACCAATCAATCAATGGAAGGCGCTCAAATGTTTCTATATTATATTTTTACAAACAAAATTGTATATGTACTATATATATTACTGAACTGAATTATAGACACTCAATGTAAAAATGAGTCTGGAAATCGTCAGGCTATCGCTTTTACAAACGGTAAATATGACGATCAAATTCAAACGCGATTAATAAAAAAAAGACAAGAAGCATCACACAAGTAATCAACAATCAATCAAAGGAAACAGTCCAGTGCAAACAATCCAGTCAAGCTAATCAACGCATCAACCGTTCAGTAAATAAACGAACCAGTAAATCAATCAATCAATCTACCCAGACTCACCCAAAATGTATCCGGACAAAACCGCGCCGAAAAGGGATGATAAACCGTGTTGTTCTTCGCCATACCAGCTCGCCCGACCTGGAAGCCCACACTTGGATGGATGACGTGTGGAATGTGCAGCCTTCGCGAGTACACTCATCTATGGAAGTGTGCGGACAGTGCGGGAGACTCTTTTGCCTTGCTGTGAAGCGAAAACGGTAAATGTCAATTTAAGAAGCAATTAGAAAAGAGAATTAGGAAAGAGAAGCCCAATGAGATAGCGAGACAATTTGGACGGATTGCGCTATCACATTATATCGGTGGGCGTCCGATAAAGGACGTGAGTGGGAGGAGAAAGAAAAGAGTCCAAAGTCAGCCGGATATATACGACCAATCAATTAATCAGCCTAACGGAATATCAATTAAACAACCGGTAAATAAATACACTCGTAATTAACCCTTCAGTTCATCAATCAAGCAACCGCTTTACATCACCACTAAATCAACGTAACGGAGAACGCTGACCGCAGCAGAGCCGAACGGAGCGGTCATTCACCTTTTCAGCTCTCAAGGCCACGCAAACCAGAATTTCCTGTTAGTCAAAGTGCGAATATTTTCTTAAACTTGTGAACAAAAATGTGTCATTCTGGCGGTTCTTATATGCTCTCTCTTAGGAGTGATGTCAGAGGCCGCTTTATCTGGTCTGTATACTGAAGTACTAAAACAGTATTGCCTGGTACGAACCAGAAAAAGGAGAACATAATCTGCAGTCGTAAACAGAACTAAAATGCCCATACAAAGCGAAATCTGAAATGAGATCATTCGGTTGCGGTATCTTTTTCTCTGGATTTAGTATTGCCGATGAGATCACTGACACCTTGGTGAGAACCGTAAGTATGGTGCCAAACCAATATTTGTCTTTACAATCGCTGCGGTGGCACGATGTTGTGGCCTTGACCGAAGGCAATTCGACCGATAAAGTTTTTAATGTCAAATGCGCAAGCACAGCCAAGGGCATGAATTTCGGTATAGACACAGTCACTGAGGATGCAAAGATACTCATGCAGACACAGAAACAGACACAGTCACAGACATAGACACAGTAGACACAGACATAGACTTTAACACGTACACAAACAGATAGAGGCACAGACGCTGACACAGACACAGGCACAACGCACACAGACAAAGATAACGGAAGACAGGCATAGAACACATCTAGGTGCTTCGATATACTGCATCCACGTCTGCCGAACGTATTTCAACCAGACACGCACAAAAATAGACACGAATCAAAGCCCGGTCAGAAAAGTCGATATCCCTACATCCCGCATGCTAAGCGGGCGCTCTACCGTTTAAGCTACACCCCATTTCTATAGCATTACGTCGTAACTCAACAGTGAAGCAACCACCGAGCCCGCTATAATTGCAGTCTTAATCCAGTTATTGAAAGTACTGTAAAGTCTGTATACTGGGCTAGTTTTTCCCTTGAAATATACACAATTCTGGTGGAGGATCCTTCCTAACGACCGAAGAATCTGTCACGGTAGCAAGCGTGGTTGTTGCAAGTGCTTCCAGTTGATTTTCCACGGCAGCTTTATAATTCGACCATAAACGAACTTGAGAGCGAGAGACGAGATAATCTTTGCAGTAGCTTTTGTCTGACGTACAAGCTTGTGTGGTTCCAGCACCATTGGGTAGATTGAGGAATGCGCCCGTAGTTTCGCTCAAACCACAAGTTTGTCGAGGATAAAATCGGTATCATAGCCCAGAATTAGTAAAATTAGTAAGTTAGATGCGCAATCAGAATGCTTAAAGATATAATGCCATGACGAAACTAGTGCACTGTCTATCGGCATGGCAGAAACATCCATCCAGGATGTATAGATAAGCACCAGTCAACAGCCATGGGAACAAACACAGACGCACAGACAGTCATAGACACAGACACAGACACAGACACAGACACAGACACAGACACAGACACAGACAAACACACACACAGACACAGACACAGACAGAGACACAGACACATGGGCTCAAACGCAGACACAATTTAAAGGGTGTCATAGATACAGCGATATAAAACTGATTGGATTAATGGTTTTTTAAATGATAAATGATAAATAATTTTTTTAATTCTTCCACTCCAAATTCGATTTGAAATTGATTGACATCAGCAGAATCTTTTTTGGATGCCAGAGAGCGGAGTTATGGGCTAGTTTCAATCTAGGCTTCCGAGTGACGTTGCAGAAATAACCCATAGTTTCGCCCCCTGTCATCCCAAAAAGATTCTGCTGATATCAATCAATTTCAAATCGAATTTGGAGTGGAAGAATTTAAAAAATCTTGGAATCGAACGTTTTCAAAAAACGACTTTTGTATGGGTTAGAGTAGTAAAAAAAATAATTGAATTCTGCTAGAGCAAAAATCAAACAATCAACGGTTGAATTGAATGGGAAACCCGCGGAGCCATCGGGAAAATTACGAATTTTCTCCCGCTCACACCAGAGTTCGTTTGCAGATGAAATTTTTTGCTAAAATCTATTAATTTAGCCCACTATTTGAAAAAAAAATTCAGACAGATCGGCGTGTCAGCTACCGTTCGCTTTCCTTGTAAGTATACACAAGGATCGACGAAGCAGTGAAATACGTAAACGATGTGGAATACAAAAAAGGCAAGAGAACAAACCGTGATCATACCGATATATAACGGGTCAGCCTAGTCAGGAGAGTAGTAACCCAGCAGCATTTCAGCACTACACACATTTGTGCATAACATGGTCAAAACATTAATGATACTTTGCTTTCACATTTTTACTTTCAATCAATGTTTTTTCCTTCACACGAAATACGTTGGTGAAATCGTTGGTTGGTTGGTTGGTTGGTTTATTTTCTTAACGTCGCATTGCATCGGAGAAAAATCTCCGCTTGAGGCAGCGACACTTTCTCAATAAAAAGCCGCAAAAAGCAGACAAATAAGAGAGAACAGAAAACAGTGAGCCGTAAGTAGGGGAGAGTAATTGAAGTTGGCTCCAATCTACACAGTCCAAGCTACCTTTAAAGGAGTCGACAGTTAAGAAAGCTTTCGGTTCCAGAAATAGGTGGTTCCATATTCGGTTTCAGAGGTGGGCGAAAGATCGGTGAAAGACTGCCAAGGATGTTCTGTTCTGGTCCAGAGTTCGACAGTGCAGTGCAGGGCATTGAACTGTTTTGGGATGGTCCAGGATTTTTCCGATCCGTCGGGTATTACCTGCAACAGCAGAGCCGGTAGTAATGGGAATGAATGGTTTGAAAATTAACACACTGAGAGGTATCTTGTTGAAAATCAGCTTGTAAACTAGCGCTACTGACTGCTTCAGCCGTCTTAGGAGCAGCAGTTCCCACCCTAGTTCCTTCAAACGATGACAATATCGCTCGTCCAACAGACACAGACACTTGAGCATACACGGACACAGATACGGACACAGATACGGACACCGACACACATACACTCTCGCAAACATCGACACAGGCACAGGCACAGACACAGACAAAGACACATGAGCTCAAACGCAAACACAATTAAAAAGGTGTCACAGATATAGCGATATAAAACTGGCTGGATAAGTGGCAACTGTTACAAATAGACAGAACCATATAGGTTAAAACTATTCTTACATTGTAAGAACCAATCAGGCATTTATCGGGTTCGGGAATACTGTTGAGACAAACTTAGAACCGTCATTTTTCGGCCACCACTGATCCCACATATGTGTACCAGGCAAACAGTTTGGGTTGAATCACTACATGGGTTGAATCAGTCGGGTGGCGGAGGGCGCCGCAGGCGGTGTGTGTGAAGCTGAATGAGTGCTGTTTTACAATTTACACTCGTGGCGCCTTCCGCCACCCGATTGATTCAACCCATGTAGTGATTCAACTTAAAGCGTTTGCTTGGTAATTTTTATAACACCTGTCCATGTGAGCATCCATTGCAGGCCGAGAAATGAAATTTAATTTGCATTCCGAATTTGAGGAATTAAAAAGATTGGAGCCTTCATAAAAATCCGACAATGTGATCGAGTTGAGTTTGTGGCTCAAGGTAGCCTAACATCAGGGCTAAACATTAGCTATTTCACGTTTTGTCTGTGCACAGACACGGGCATCAAAAGCGCTCAGTATTAGGACTTCCTACATGGTGGGGTGTGTTCAATTCAGGGTCATGGACACGCAAGGCAAAACGAGAGGGAACAATCCTAGAGTATTAGGAATTTTATTAATGAAGACGGAGCGAATGTTTTTTTATGCTTTATTCCACGTCCTCTGCCGTATTTATATGGCTTTTAGCGCCGATCCAAGAAAGAAGGAAAAAAACTTGGGAAGCAATCAATAAAAGGGCGTTTCTTTACGGCTTTAAGTAAAGCCTTTACACTCCTTCAGCCTATCTAATAACTCGTGTACCTATATGGAAGTTACACAACGAACCAAGTAGACAAAACCGAACGGCTTATGCTAAAGAACCTTACAAACACCCCGACGGAACTGAGACATCCGGTCCTCCGGTGGCCGAGAACTTGTCCAAAGTGTGTCAATATTCATCATTCTGGAGACGCGTGAAATTAAAAACAGCAAGGTTCCCTAATAAATGGCGTTGGTACATCAAATTGTATTGTATACAGGCCTGCCACAATGCTAGACCGTTGATGTTTGTAACGTCCATACAATAGTCCTTGTGAAATGCTGCAATCATGAGATGCGTCATATCTTCTCCCGACTTGGCGAGTACTGATGGTGTTTCTCTAGTGAGAAGCAGATAATCCTGTTGAGGATAAGGAAGCTTTGCACGTTTGGATCGAAATGACCTTTGTGGTTTTGTGGTTCGACGAGAAAGGTTCTTTACACCAATCCCATATTGGTAAAGATCATGATAAAGCTGCTGGTTAGCTGTGTTGGCCAGGTCTCGCACTGCTATTTTTGGTAAAATGAAAATATAAAAAACTCCAAAACACATTACTAATATATGTAAAATACTTATCCAATAAATGGGATATCGCTAAAGAGTAGACATGGTGTTTAGAAAATGGAAATATAGATAACTTAAAACAATTAGACAGGTGGCATAGTAGAGTACCTATTGTTGAGGAAATCTACAGCCGAACTGACTAGCTCTTCTTCTGTCGCGTTTGTTGGCCTTCAACTCGGTATTGAATTTCTGTCGTGTGCAATGTGACTGACTTTATACATCAACCAGAATTGAATACAGTTTTCCATAGTCCTGACGTCAAGTGTTAAACCAATAAAAGCGCACAGCTCGTTGAAATGAAGAAAATGAAGAAACTTTACAGCATTTTCCATTTGCATCAAAGTTTTTATGGGTGATTGTGCTAGTGTTCATTTTCTAGTTTTCTGATGTGGTTGTATTGATTTTGTAAAACAGCACCCACAAAAATGTCGAGCGGCTTCAGAAACTCATTCCTGCTGTGGATTTAGCCATGAAGTGTGGAATTCCATTGATTTCTCTGCGAGTTTGAGCCGAGACGTTAAGTAGATTGCTTGAGTTTGTGTAGTCCCATGTTGGACACGCCCAACAAGTCCCCATATCCAATCATGATAGTTCTTTAACTCAAGAGTGTCATACTAGTTTGTAACTCTGTCCACTCTATTAACCCTATTCTGATGTATGTGCCATTTACCTTCATTTCTATAGTTAAAACTTTACTATATAATAATGTGTTTTATTATTTCTACAGTCAGTTCTACTTCTTCTTTCCTTTCTTCTAGTTTATTTCTCTAACGGTCTTTACTATCAGTCTAATAAACTTGTTAACTATCCAACTGACGGTTGGTAGACCTAACAATTGGTTCCGAATAGCAGTGGCGACTAGATAAGGGAGTGCACGCCCTGTCTAGCTCGTGGAGTAACCTTTAGCAGCGATCGCACCAGTTTTTCGAAGTCTCCTGTTTTCCTCACCGTTTGAAGGTACGAGTACTGTTATACACCGCGACGAGTAGGCTGCCAGTTCGCTTTACGGAGTGTCTGGTTGGGCTCGAGAGTTGGTTGTAACTACTACTCATTGCTTTTGACGGGTGGCGTTAACGGAGTACGGAGGGATTTCTGGAAGAAATTTATTGTACCGGGAAGAAAGAACTTCATCCCAAAATGCCAAGTGACAACGAAACGGAGAGTGGAAGCAGCGGAA
>LRSR01011198.1:0-56471 GCA_001579985.1 Hypsibius dujardini
TGCCCTCGGCCTTCCAGTATCTGAAGAGCCGGTCTCATGACCTCCTTTTTCGGAATCTTTTTAGATCACCTCTGTAAAACCCCAAAAAATCCCTTGAGTCCTCCTCCCCCCCGCCGTTTGATTCGGTTAATCCCCCCTGGTAGGCTGCTTGCGGCTTTAATTTTTGGCAAAATAAACGTTAATACCGCATATTCTTGCCCCGCCCCCTCACTGTTTAAGTTTGTTTGCCACATTTTGTGAATCCCTATCCCAACGCCAAATTTCCGTCAGATCTGGCCCAGATCTGGTGAAATCCTCCCATATGCTGTCTCACGAGATCTGACGAAATTAACATACTATTCTTGGCAAGAATGTTGGGTGAGAAATCCGGCATTTCTCGCCAGAAATCTCTGAAAAGTATCTGACGAGATCTCCGCCAGATCTCACCAGAATGGTCAATTACAATTCGTCAGAAACATTCTCCCGCCATTCAGCCATTGCTCAATTAAACTATTATCGTTAAATCTCGTGAAGTATAGACCAATAAAAATGAAGTACCGTCTTGTTTTGATTGGTCAAAGAAACAACGTGAACCACGCCTCTGAGACAACAGCAACCGGAAATGCATAAATAGCGAACTCAGAAAAAGAACGGAGAACCCTTTATCCAAACAGACGTTAAATAATATTCACGTTCGAAAATTGTCCGCAGTCAATTCAGACACAAAATAAACTCCAGATAGCGCGACCAAATAAAGAACAATGTTAACTAAAAAAACATGAAATTTTTATTAATTTTTGTAGCACGTTTTCCGGATTGTGATGAGTTCCCTGAAAAAAAAAACCCAACAAATATTTAGTATCCAAATCTATCCGTCTAGAGTTAATCAATCTGCGTCTTCTTGTTTGTACAGTAGCATCTCCCGCTTATGTCGGTCCATACATATGCCTGCCTTCCTGTCTATTTATGTGTTTTTCTGTGTGTCTGTCTGTCTGTCTGTCTGTCTGTCTGTCTGTCTGTCTCTCTCTCTGTCTCTCTCTCTGTCTGTTTGTCTCTCTGTCTGTTTGTTTCTCTGTCTGTCTCTCTGTCTGTCTCTCTGTCTGTCTCTCTGTCTGTCTAATTCACTATGAATGCCATTGTACTCACTTGGCAAACCATGCATAATGTGGATATGCAGGTTCTCCATACATGGGCAATATGTTTTGATGAACCTAAAGAGAGGGAATAAATAATTATATATTGTTTATCCCATCCGTCGAACACTTCTGATGAACAACTTCACAATGCTTCTACTTACTTGTTACGCCAGTAGGCAGATTAATACTGGCATCATATTCCAAAGTGCATAATTCAGAGTTGTGTTCCAACAGATAGCAACAGTAGCAAAAAATTTGAAATATGTATGAAGTACGAAGTACGGTAGTATCAGTCGTTGCAAGTAAGAAACAGCAGCAAGCAAGATTCGAAAAATTGCACACGACACTGACTTGGAAATTACGGAAATCAGAATGAGCTTTCTTGTAGAAATATGTCTCCCTACTTAAAGTTTCCAAAATAACTCAATGGAATTGCATTTGTTTCAATACCGGCTTTGCGTCCAGGCGAATTCAGGCACGCACAAAATGTGTGTGGGACTACGAAGAACGTTGCTCATTCGGACCATTCTCAACATTAACCAGCATGGCCAAGGGGGATCTCCTCATGGCCAATGTCTGCGACGTCCCAGATGTGACCGAAAAGGCCATGGCCTTGACTCTGTGCATTGGCATGGCAGACGGCAAGGATCAAGACATGTGTTCAATGGAGGTGACGAAAGCAGCTGAGACATTTGCTGTTGACTTAGTTTCCAATCACAAATCAATTGATCGGCCAACGGAATACGTTAATTCCAAAATGTGCTGGTATGAGATATGAAACATCTCCAACGACCTGTCGCTCCTATAATATTTCTGTTCTTCGGTATAGTTACTTTCAGAATATAGCGGCTTGTCATCGACCGATTTTCCAAGAGAAATGCACCGGACCTCTTATGGCCACGTTGGTTGATTTGATAGGTGGATATGAACCAGTCGCGGTGCTGGATAACTTAATCGAAGAAATTTACAAGATCTACAACTGCGATAAAGAGGTCCTAGCCAGTTGCCCCCAATCTACATGGATTTCCGATGAAGATACTCTCATGGATGAGGTCGAAAACGTCGAAGTTGCTGACATTGAAACTACTGGAGGTGATGAGGAACCCACGGAAGCTGGCTCATGCGATGTGATGAAATGCGTGACCCCTATTAAGGATGTCTTATGGTTGGCTAAAGAGCTGGCTACCTCCCAGCTGCAGCGTGAAATTGACGGAGATACACGGCCGGTTCCTTTTGACAAAAATCTGGCAAAGAACGTTTGCAAGTACGTGACGTAGAAAGGTCGTGTCACAGTGAATCGATACGAAACAACAGGAGTTTGGGTGTGTATAAAATGTGTGAGATGTGAGATGGGTCTTGGGGGATGGGAGAGGGGAGATTCATCTGGGAAATGATGGATTGGGAATGGGAAGTGGGGAATGTGAGATTTACTGCTGGGAGAGTGTAAACTGTGAGATGTAATGATGAGGATCTGGCGTTATCGAGTTTTCATCTAGAAGTGATATTTCCGTTGCCGTTTCCATTATTTTTCATTGGCTACAGCTATTGTACCTCTCCCTGGTAGTGTGTAGGCCCCAATAGCGCCCGGCTATTTCACCCTTGATAAAATCCAAGATAACCCTATTTTACCTTTCCATGTAAACATCACCAGGGGCCTAAATTACGCCCCTGCTATTTTATCCTTCTCATGTTGTATGTCCGTCCGTTGTCTGGCCGGCCGTACGAACAACGGACGGATGGACAACGGATGGACGGACAACGAACGGATAGACAACACGTGAGGAGTAAAATAGCAGGGGCGCGATCTGGGCCCCTGGTGATGTATATAGAGAGGGGTAAAATAGTCGGGATTCTATTGGGCCTGAAAAGGGGGGGGGGTAAAAAGCTACTCAATGTTTTATTTTTTAAAGTGTTTTGGCGGCTTATTTTAAGGAACAAAAGGATGAGAATTGACGAGATTCTAACTGAAAACTATATTTTTTCAGAAAAGTTCAAGGCTCTGTAACCTGCTTCGCAAACTATTCCACAAACTGTGTGGTGCAGAGCATCCCGTATTTGCAAATCCTCATCAACAATATTCTCGCTGCGTCAGAAGCCTGCGATCGACCGAACTTTTATGACAAGCTCGAGATTTTTTTCTCCTGTGAAGCCAGAGGACCGGAATTCGATCGATGTCAAACACGTCTCCATCAGTTGCAGCTAGCCATTATTGCTGGACTGAAGTCAAATCCGTCCGCCGCTATATCGCTCGTGACAGATGACATGCGAGAAATTCAAAGAATGATTTGTTGGTGAGTACAATTGTAGTTCCACAAAAACGCCTATTACGAATAGATGTTTATTTTATAGTGCGACACAGGAATTTACGGACTGCTATGATGAAGCATTCATATTGTCATGCCCGTCTCGAGCTGAGTCTGATCTTTGGCTGAGCTATAAGGACTCCTACATGGGTATTTTTCAATGCCAATCCGATATGATGGCCACCTGTCCCGACAGTATTCTCACCGAATGGGAAGCGCTAGTAGGTGGCGCGGACAACGAGAAGGAGTATAGGCACAGTCGATCTTTGGAACTTTAATCGATATGCCCAAAATATATGAATGGGGGTGGCCTTTTGTTTCTCCGGACCTTCCTGCTGTTACAGCAGCATTTTGTGGCTGCTAGTGCCCAGAAAATCTTATCCGCATGCGTATATTAATTTGAATTGTGATTGGATGAACATTGACCTACGTGACGATGCTTCCTGTGTACCGCTTTTGCCAAGTTATTTCCTCAACCAATCGCCAGCCAGTTCATGCCCAATGCAACATGGACTAGCATAAAAACTAAAAGTGTGAAATACAGAGGGTCCGCCAGCAAAGTGCGGGCAGTTTCAGAGACGCCGAATTTTAATGATGATGACGCAATGTTTTCGCAAATATTTTTAGTTACAAAACGTAGGCTGGCTCCTGTCCTATAATAAAAATCCCTGACTCAAGGAATCACACCAAATTTAGTGAAGATATAACTAATATACCTACAGCTTCAATATTGGTTGATACTTTTGAAAAATTTTCCCTGTGGAATAATGAAAAAGGCTGCCAAGTTTGTTATTTTTATGCAATCTTTTCCCTGATTGTTTCACTGAAAAGGAAGATGTCATTTTAACAATCTTGTTCTCTGTTGCTGTGAAAAGTCAAACAAAGGAAAGGCACCCTGATTTATTGATTGAGACTACCATTCTGCAAAATCTAAAATGGATCTTGTTTAAGTCGGATGTTTTTTAGTTTCTAGTTTTTAGCGTTTCATAGCGCTTTTTATTATTTGTCAACTAATTAGATTGTGGGAGACATCCGCGGTCATTTTGAGACTGCTGCGAGCAACGTCGGGCCAGATGGGACTGAAAAAAGTCGATCATATTGGCAACTTTCCTCAACATGTAAAAAGCCTAAAAATGGAAGCTCTGAGGATGCTGTGAAAACGCCACTCAGATCATTTCAATTAGTGGTCCCGAGTAAGTATCAGATTATTTTCAAAATCAATTTCAGCAAAGTTAAACATTTCCTGATCTTTAAGTTGAAAAATAAGTGTTCGGGACACTCTGGTGTCCCAACCACTTATGTGTTTTGTTGATGTTGTTTTAAAGAAACTGTCCGCACTTTGCTGGCGGATCCCTCTGTAAGCATTGCTCTAATCGGTTCTCATCCGTTTATCGTGGAATATTTTATGGTATTTACAGGCATTCAACACCCACAGTTCATAATGTCTAGAAGCTAGTGAACTTAGTCCCAAACGTGTAAGCCACATGCTGGGCGGGGCGCGATGTCACAAAAGTGGGCTCCTCGAAGGGTAGGAAATTTAACGTGGCCAAAACTATACGAGGTAAGGGCTATTGACCAGGCCATTTTAGAAATCGTGACTTAATCAGGCTGGTTTTTTTCAACGTTGATTTCCCGGCACTGCAGTGCTGCCATGCCATAACAGATGGTTTGAAAACATTCAGAAAAATTCTTTGACCGATTTTAGTTCGTTCCTAAGCTTCACAGTTCGAATTGGGGTCCAAAAAAGGAAGGGAAGAATCTCAATGGAGAAGTGTGCAAGCAGTCTGGTAAAGGCGCCACTTCGGTTCCTTATGCGCTGTCGTTTCCTTAAAAACGACTTATGCGCCACCTGCTGGCCTCTCGGCCTGGTTAAATTACAATTTCTAAAACGGCCTGGTTAATAGCCTTTACCTCATACTGTCCCGCTCTGGTAAAATAAATTTTTCGTTTTTATTTTTGTCGAACAGCTAGTATTGCAAGATATGTGTCTTGATGAAACAGTAGAAAGCAATCCACTGTCTGGTTAATTGTAGGAACAACCAGGTTGGGCGGAAACAGCTAGGCTCTTCACTCCGGACATTTTTCAATAGAGCTTAAGTTTAATTGAACTCCAGATTAGACATCCTGTTGCAGGTACAAGTAAATGTCTTTCGGGCTGATTAGCCGGATACAATTATACTACAGTTTTCAGATAGCTATATGGAGCATATTTATTTGTCCTTTGTTTGAGGAGGAGGTTTTTCCAGCAAAAGCAGCCCCTACCGAGAAACGAAGTTCCTACTAGAGGTGTGCAGACTGCACCGCAGACCGCACGGCACTGCCGCACGGTTTGCGGCGGTGCGGTGTGGTTGCGGTTTTGCATTTTTTAACCGCCGCAAACCGCGAAATATCTAAAAACCAACTTGATTGTGCACGATAGCTCTTTCCGTAGTTTGCACCACATGGTGCGTCAATTGTTCACGCTGGTAAGTTAGGGTTCGTGCTTTTAATGGGTTCGCAAATCACTGGAGTCCATAAATGGAACAGAACCGTGCGTTAAAGCAGCTGTTCCGACTTAAGGACAACTTTGCGCCATGTTTGGGACTTCGGGTACTTTTTCACGATTATAGTGGCGCTGCCATTTTGCTTTTTGAAATTTCTCCCGTTTCGTTTTTCGTGTGTCGGAGTCCTGTGGGAGATGCTGCTGAATTTTGGAAAGAAAACGAGAAGCAGTTTCTTAGACTTGCGAAATTGGGGATGAAATACTTGGCAACTCCTGCTGGAAGTGTTGCAAGTGAACGTTTGTTTAGCAAGGCGGGTTTTGTTTTTGACGGAGACCGCACTAGACCACATTCGGATAAGGCAGACGACATTCTGTTTTTGTACAGTAATCGAGACAAATTTCGATCGAATCGAGCGGTTTCTGCAATGCGGTTGCGGTTAGGAAAAATTCAACTGCGGTCCGCGGCGGTGCGGTGCGGTTTTGTCAATATCTCGCGGTGCGGTGCGGTCGCGGTTAAAAAATTGGGCAAATTAGTTGCAACGTTTTTGCCTGATCTTCTTTAACAGTTTGATCAAACATATGGTGATGTAAAAGTGAGAGTTCATGGCCTTACGTCTTGGCGCTGGAATGAATTTTGTGCCACAGTAGATTCCTTTGTAGTCGAAGAAGACGACGAGGGAAAATTTCTTGACGCTGCGCTCACGTCACATGACCGTTGGCCTTGCCTGTTCAGGAAAAATTCATTCCATTGATATCCGCTTCTTGCAAGGGTCGTAGTAATAGGACCATGTTTGATCTTCAGTGATGATCCATTTGAGACTGATTTCGAGATTTTTGTTGGATATCTTAAAATATGTTCCAAAAAGTCTTTGCGTGTCTGTTTTTGGTCTTCTGACAGTTTGTGAGGAACCCATCTGGTACTGACCTTCTGCCAGAGACAGAAACAGAGACGTTGAACTTCGGAAACATTTACCTTACTGGTTCCGAACAAAATTTTGGATTTCAAAATTTCGTCGCCCATTATTTTTAAAAAATGGACTTTCAATCATTTCAGCATGCCCCTTGTATAATAATTGTAGTTGGCTCGCTATATAACATGACCTAAAATTCAACATTTTTTGAACTGAATAATTATTTACTCACTAGAAAGATTTATTTTGAAAAGGGCTCAGCGTTTAATAATAAGTGCAGACTAATTGTGTGGATACAGCAAAAGCAATTGTAAGGACAACAAATGGAACACCTAAAGTTTGCCGTTGGGTACACACAGAACCAGAATTATAGAACACCAGCATCAATTTAACGCATATGTGTTACCTAATGCAAATGACCGCTTAGTCCGCCCAAATAACAATACAGGCAAATATAGTCACTGATTGCAATAATTGCTTCCAATTTAGTTGGAACGTTAAAAATATTAAGGCTGTTTCTGTTCTAGTGACTGATATCCTGTTCAAGATTATCCACTTTCAGGCTATTGTTCGCGCTTTGCCTTTACAAAAGCCGCAAACTTGATGTTTTTTTCGAACAATTTGGAGCAGTAGCTTTTTCGCTTGAAGTATATCTCAATGCATAACGAGCCGTATTTTGACGGGTTCTTAACCTTTTAACTCTCTACCTATTCACGTCTATGTTCAAATTCATCATCAAATCATGTGTCTGTGTCTGTCTGTGTCTGTGTCTGTGTCTGTGTCTATATCCATGTTTGCATCTGTATCTGTATCTGCCTCGTATGGTCACCCATGATCCCCGAAAATATAATGAAGGACTTCCACAAACTTACAATAGCCCCAATGTAAATAGCTCCCAATGCACAATGAGCATTTTTCCTCTGAAACGACATCAAAGTTGACTTAAAAAATAGTTATTCAACCTTTATTTAGTCGACCAACCTTGCATTAATGTGACGCCAGTTTAAAAGGCTGTGAAACAATCGTTGTCAAAGCATTTCAAGTAAGTTCGCAGACAACCCAGTTGACAGTTAACATTTTTGTTTGAGACAATTTTTCGTCTCGCAAATATTTACAGTAACTAGAGCTTCTTCAAATCTTTTTTGGGATATTAATTTGGTTTCACTTCAACGAAAGTCCGAAATCGTTTCTCAACATTAGTTGTCATCACTAAAGTTAGTATATACAAGTGTAACGGTGGCCTACCGGCCGCTGACACTTGACAACTTAAGAAAGTCATAGTTTGAATTAAAGAGCTCTGCTCGTTTATTAAAAGCAGTAAGCTCGAGGCGTCAACCTGGCTTGGCCGGGACGGTAAAGGAAACAATTTCGAATATTTTACACCCTCGAGATTTTAATGGTGTTCAGGGAGGGGTGAAAAATTTCTTTGTGAGCCGTAAGGGACCAGAAACTTTAGTGGCGCTTCGATATATTCCGAATTGGGGATTAGCAGAAACATATGTAGACTGTAAGGACTATCCGAAACTAGCGAAATACCTGAGTACATACATACATTACCATACAATTGTCTTACGCCGAAGCCCGTGGGAACTCTTATTAGTACCTTTAGGTTCCGGAATGCCCCCGGGCCAGTACTAAGCGCTTTGTTCTTGTATGGGAGGGCCACCATTAAGCTTCCTGGACATACCCAGGTTGCAACTATGTGTCTGGACATAATCGGGTCACCGTTAAACACTCTGTCTGTGCCTGGTCACCATTAGATTCTCCAATTAGGCTCGGGTCACCAAGATGAGCTCCGTTATGCGTGAGTCACGTCTAAGATTTCCATGTATACCCGTGTGTAAGTACTAAGACCTCCAATTACAGATGGTTCACTTCTGAGGTTTCCGGCAATGTTATGATCACCTAAAAGCGATTCATTTCTACCTGGGTTACTATTAGGATCCTTATTCGAAACAGATTCCCAAGGGGAGAGATGTGCTTTTCTAGAAATAGCCGTACGTCTTACAGATTATTACAGTACAAATGTATATATTCTTACTTAGAAAGAGTTTCAAAGGGCAAATTCAGAATCGCCTCTCATAATTTTTTTGAGATAATCTCATATTTATGATGAAAAAAAAAATTTATTTCGCCATTGTGGTACCAGAAAATTTTTGCTGGCGGAATTTTAAAGTTTTAAATGTGCAGTTAAAATTAAATTGACAGTGCAAAATCTCCATTGCGAATCAGTTGATTGAATGATGGATTGATTGGTCTTGCACTTTTCAGTTCAACTGATTGATTGATTGGTCTTGCACTTTTCAGTTCAACTGATTGATTGATTGAAGGTTTTACGCACCGCTTATGATTGATACTGATTGATTGATTGGCCAAAGTTCAAACTTTACAACGAATTGATTGCTTGATTGAATCAAATTTGACGCAATATTATTTGCTTGACTGTTTACATTTTTAATGAGCAGTGCTTCGAATTCCATTTTTAATTCACCCAATCGCTAACCGTCATTAAATACTATCATTAACTATCATTAGACTGCCCCATGTCAATCTTTTGAGCGTGATTAATTTGCTGCTCGAGGAATATAAAAAGACTTGCACGCGCAAAGCGGAGATTACAGATGTGGAAGTGGAGCTAAAGAATCAGCTTCAAGGTCACGGGGTCCGGATTGGCCTGCGTTGCTGCTTCCGAATTATTTCTGCTCCATCTTATCGACTACACTGATTCATATAATAGGTATTATAGGTTCTTCGTCGTCGAGTCGCCAAGTCAAATTTCTCGTTGAAGAAAAATCAGTCAATCAATCTAACCGTGACATGAGCAAACTCAAGCAAACAATTGCATTGAATGAGTGCCGGACTAATGAAATAATCAACCTATTGGTTTGCAGTGAAACTTTTGCACTGTAATTTAAAACTTAGAAATTTTACCAGCCAAATTTTTCTCTGCTAACCATAACAGCATAATACATTTTTTCGTTCATCATAAATATGTGACTATTTTAAAAAAGAGTGTGGGACGATTCTGAATTTGCTCTTTGAAGATCTTCCCAATTTAACTCTGCTAACTTCAAACAGACTACAGGGTTTCCACCTACCACGAACATTTACTCAACTTGGAATGGGTTTCTAAACTTTTCTATTACTTAAAACCTTTATATACTTTCGAAGTCAGATTTTTAGTTTAGTTGAATTTCATACTATACTAATTTGAGTTTAAAAAGTTCAATGAAAATTGCTGGCCTCAGCGCTTTTTGTAAAATTGGCAATTTCTAGCTTATTCCGTCGATCCTATCTAATACAAGAGAGAAGAGGCTCTAGCAAGACCGGTATAATAGAATAGACAACTAGACTGCTTTTGCATGAGTCATCACTAAGGTCACCTGCTATATAATTAACTCGCATATCATTTCTGCTCTATGATCAAATCACAACCAATTAGGTCTCGAGATGCTATGTTACCAGTACCTGCCCTACTAAGTAAACGGTCGCTCCGTCACTGGGCGCATTGTTGATTAACTACTAAAATCTCTGGTCATGCTCTATCACTACTAGGTGCCTCATCGGTTCATTACCAAGGTTCCGACCATGCTCGGGTCACTGAATGCTCTTATTTTGCGTGGGTTACCAGCAAGATTTCCGGCCGTGTTTGGGTCACGTCCAAGCGTTCCGTCCATACATCGGTTCACTACTAGGGTCCCAGGTAATGCTTGGGTCACCAGTTAGGTCTGCGGTCATGCTGGAGTCTACGGCCGCCGACACTTGACAACTTAGAAAAATCATAATTTGAATTAAAGCGCTCTGCTCGTTTATTAATATCTGCGAGCGTATTCTCGTAACGAAAATGACATCATTTGTCCAAGCATTTGTCTACGCATAAGGCATAACCATAAGGCAAAAGAAAGTCTAAAGCCGCGCCCTCAGCTCCTGAATATCGGTATAACATAACGGCTCATCCTCAATGCACAATCGCTTGACGTTGAGCGCATCGTCCAACCACTTTCTCGCTTCCACCTTTTTTCCCTGTTGTGCGTAGCACTGCAAATGAAAAGAGGTCTCGGTAGGTATGCTATCTCCCGATGAGGTGCTGTGTTGTCTGTTAAAGTTGGTTGCAGCGGTCAACACAAGCAACACTTTGAACGCACCTTGGCAATGTAATACATATTGCTTTTAAACATCCTCGGCTTCAGCTTCTCCGCCTCCATGAAGCAATTCTTTGCGTCCTCCATCGTGACGTTGGAGTACTTCCCGAAGATGGCGCGCACCGCGGTCCGTTCAATCCACCCCAACTGTAAAATCTCGTAGTTCCACCGGCCCAGAATGTGGTGCAGCGAGGGGTCATTCGGTCGCAGTTCCAGCGCGGACTGCAAAAACTCCCGCGTCAAAAGGCCGAAGTTAATCTTCTGCTTGGTGTCGGCGTAGCGTGCCAAGCCACCCGTCGTCAACGCGGACCATTTCAAAATGTCCGGATGGGAGTGATTCAGCCTGCGCGCCTTGTCTGCGTACTCTTTGGCTTCCTTCAGCAGCGCGGTGCGCGCCCTGGGGTCATGCTTGACGCACTGATTCGCATACGCGAAGGTCGCCTTCGCCAGTCGCCAGAGGTATTCAGCGTTCTCCGGAAAGCGATCCTTCTCACGTTGGATGACATCCAAAGCGCTGATGATTTGCTCGTTGGACGGCTGAATCCAGCATCCGGTCCATGGCATCGAACGGAGTTGTCGACTCAATCACGTCGCTGTCATGATCGCCTCTAAAGAAATCAAATCAATGAAACACATTGATACTGTGTTAAATAATGTGTCTGAATTTAAATAAAATATTAAATAAGTGCAAATCCACCAACAAAGTTCATTTAAATAATAATATTTTAACAATCTTATTTCAACATTTTTTTTAGTGATTTTAAATTAATATATGCTTTTAAATATCGATTTAATAACGGTTTAATTTGTGGAGAGAAGGCGTGATGCTTTCGAGAGGGTCACTTGCGTGTGCCAAAACCGTCTCCGATCATAGTCGGTTCAACTCTAAAGTGTCCGGCAATGCTCTGTTCGGTTTCCAGAGGGCTAAAAGGGGTCTTTATAATAGTCAGATGTTTAATTGAAGCACATTTCCAATGGGGAATTACCAAAAGGGTGTTACCAGGGGGGAATTTCCAAAAGGGGGTATGTTTTTTTCCTAGTGTATATAACCATATATGTTACAAAGTACTATATTTTTTGTTGTATTTTGCACTTGATATTCAAAGTGGATATCGTTTAAATCCACATGCAAAATGTAAGTTTAATGTTCATTCAAAATTGTAATTGTTAAACGAAAAGGCTTTGGGTTTAATGTCGACGTTAAATCTAAATTCAAAAAAATATCAAATTACACATAGTTTTAAACGAGATCTCAAGTGGCATTTTAAAACCAGAAATAGTTGAGAGTTTAATTTTGACATTTCATTTAACACAAAACATTAGCATCCACATTAAAATGAAACTATTTCTATCGTCTAACTTGCAACAGATAGGTAACGGGGAACAGCACTACCCCTTAGGTAACTTGGGCCGCTGTCGGGGGGGGGGGGCAATTTTTAATTTTTATTCTTATATATTATACGAAAAACTGCTCCTACCCCCGGCTAAACTGCCCCCTCCCGATTTTAGTCCGATTCCAGTGATTTTTTCATGTTTTCTCACGCGAGTACATAAATTTTACAAATACCGACATCCGGTTTTCACTCGATCTGTGCCCATAAATTTGAGCGGATTGCAGATTGAGTTATTTCCACAAACACCTGTTAGTGTATCTATGCTGTTCCGTGATAAAATATTTTATTTACCTGCGAATTTGCACCGTGCCTGGCTGTCCTGGCTGTCGTTGTGGCCGTCGTCGTGGCTGTCCTGATTGTCGTTGTGGCTGTCGCCGAATCCACAAGAAGCCCACAGCGAAGGTAATTAAGCCCACTACAATTGTTGCCAAAAGTAGATTGTTTGCTTTCAGAATGATCTTCAAGGAGCCAATCAGCAGCGGAATGGGCCATATTCTGGTGGAGTTTCCTGTCCAATTGGCGATCGTTTCCGTCAGATTTTTAAGAGTCGCCATGTCTCACTATGGGTTAGGTTCCTGTGGTTGATAATGTTTGATTTAGATCACCCTAAAATCTTAAATTTATCGTCTATTTTGAAACTTTGATTTTCCACTTTATTAGCTACATGTAATTGAAACAAGAAACTTAGACTACAAAATTATTTCTTAGAGAACAAATGACGCGGTAATCTGATTTATACTGAGGTGTAAATTTAACATACGTCACCTTTTACCATCTATATATACTGAGGAACAATTGCACACATTCCAAGGGCAGATAAAGGCGAAACTCGGGATTTCAGTCAGTTACAAAGACCAATTTGTAAGTTGTCCTAAAACAAAAATGTTCACCCCTTTCACAATCACGCATCAATTTCAGCGTATGAAGCAAATTTGTATACTTAATAACACAGAACATTTTCCACCCGCTGGCGTTCGGCAGTGAACGACTGAAGAAGCTGAACGCGGTGGAACGTTGCGATACACAGCATAATCTAGTATGCCACACCGATAAGTAGGTGCACGGTTCGCACTCTGTACCCAGATTATTGTACAGAGAATTAATTCTGATACCAATGAACTCTGGCTTAAGGCTGGTCTATACTTCTACAGATCGCCTGGATTGTAACTTGTCTGGGACTCTAAAGTGAACTGACAACGAAATATAAACGCTTGATTGAAAAGCGGTAGAATTACAAAGCAATTAACTTGTTTATTTATTTTTTATTTTGAAAGGAAGACTCGAATAGCGCTTTAGGTTATCAAAGATTTAATGGGGAAATCCTAACAATGCCAAAAAATGTCAACTAGATGTACAAAAATTTCGACCTAAGCAAATTAAATAATATTATCTGTTAGTAGCTAAGATTAATTTCACTAAAGAAGTCTTTAACTCTTTTGAGTGCCGGGCGGTATACACTTGCTTAATTCTACCTTCCCCTGTGTATTTACCGACTGAGTTTTCTGTCCTTTCACTCCTCCTTTTTGGCTTTGATCATCTGAAGTAATGTAATTTCGGATTCCGAAAAATAATTTTGAAAACATTTTTCAGATCTATCAGATCTCCGTTCAGCACCCCCTTGCGAACAATTTGACTGCTTCTGTAATTCTGCCAGTATCATTCTGAATTTTTGTTTTTTGGCAATTCAAAACATGTTGGAGTCCTAGACATTACAGAAAAAACACTAGATCATTTGGAATTGGGTCTCTAGACGGACGGAAGAAGAGCTAAATAAAAGTAATCATTAGGAAACAATTTCACGGCTGCCAAATGATTCCCACACAGTAACACAACTGGCAACATGAAACCGTTACCTAACAAATTCTAATCAAGCAATCAAGCAATTGCTTACGCGTAGAATTGTCAACCATCAAATCTCTGCAAAGCTGGCCCAAGCATGAAATTTAAATAATCAATCTCCAGTAAAATCGAATAGAGAACAAAGTTTTCTAAAAGACGAAGCAAAGCGCGACACTGATAATGAGGGAAATTTATAATTGTGTCGCAAAAACAAACTCGTTAATCAAAAACAAAATTAGGGAAAATCAGCAATATCTAAGAAAATGATCACATATTCTATATCGCTCTCCTCGGTTATGAATACCCATTCGATAGGGAGTTAATGTTTTTTTAAATTTAGTTATCTTAAAGTGGGCATAGGTTGAAGATAAAGTAGAGCTTTTCGAGGAAGAAAAAGAACAACAAAGGCTCGTATGGAGTAGCGCAATCATTTCAAAGTGCAATCGGGGAAACTACCAAATGATCCACGTTAATTTGCATGCCAATTATTGGGATGTTTCCCCTTTTACGCACTACCCATATACAAAAACAATTGGCTACCAGAAAGTTAAAAACCTCTGTTTTACCGATCCCTTGATACCTTTCGTGAACCAACCACGCCCAGAATGCAGAAAACACCATCCTTTATCAGGGTCACCATCCGCTGAACTTCCGACAACGTCTATTTGACCTGGCTCATCTTTGAACGGCTCAACACGCCAGTCAATCAATTCAATGTTTATCACAAAATTGAGTACATAAAAGTTTACTTTGGATTCATTCTGAGTTAGGCAGCGATCCAAAATACCTACCCAGTTATCAGTCGGTACAGTTTTTACCAGGTGCGTCGTAACGCCGTTCCCAGAATTAAGGTAAATACACAGTAACACGTTAAAATACTTAACGCACCTATCATAGAATATTCATATAATTTGTGCCTCCTTGAAAACAACCCAGTTCTAATGCCAAAGTTTGTTTTTCAAAACTAACACCCTATTCCAACTTCACGTATTGAGTGCAATCGAGGCAATAATATGGACGGCGTAATTTCACAAGAACGAAGTGGAAAAACGGAAACAACTCCAGGCATTGACGTAATACTTTAGGGTATTCCGCAGTGCAGTTCTCTGCAAACAATAATGAATTGATGAAGCGCAGTTTACTCGCGGCAGGGAAATTCCGCAGCTCAAGCCGAAGCGTCGCCGCTTTGTATTTTAGTTTCCTCTAACTAGACACCTTTCAATATCTGGAAAAGTTGAAGGAGCCATGGTGAATATTAGAACTGTATTTTAAAATTTCAATTGGTTAGGAATAGTACGACATATGGCATAAAACAGCATGCACTGAATATAGTCGGCATAGATGGCAATAACAACAAAAGCGGCATAATAGTTTAGCCAGCATAGTCAGCATAGCCGGCATACCCGATATAAACGGCATAAAAGTCATAACCGGCATACATGGCATAAGCGGTACGAGCAGCATTCCCGGCATAATCGGCGTAAACGGCATAACCGCATAACCGGCATACCCGGTATGACCGGTATAGCTGACGTAACTGCATAAAAGCCGGCTAATTAGCACGGAAACCACCATTGCAGATTGATCCACGTAGAAATAGACTCCTCAACATTTCATGAGCGAAAATGCAATGTGATCGTCATTTGCCTTGTAAACCTGAATGGAAGATCCTTTCCTTGCCGGCTTTTTCCGCGTGTTGGTCTTAAATATGTGCAGTTTTTTGCCTGTAAGAAAAATCGTCATCAAATCATGTGTTTGTGTCTTGTATATGTAATATATATAATGTATACGTAATGTATTGTAACGCCAATTTAAAAGACGGTGGGATAATTGCTGTTGAAGCATTTCAAATAATTTCATAGACAACGCAATTGACAATAACATTTTTGACTGAGACAATTTGTCTTGTCGCAAATATCTACAGAAACAAGTGATTCTTCAAATTATTTTTGGGATGTTTATTTGGTCTCAGGTCAACGAAAATCAAAATTAATTGTCATCACTAAAGTTAGCATATATAAAAATCATGGCAGTCATTTTGAATTCGGCTCCTGATAAATTTCTAATTGAGGTCTATGAACTTCCCATAGTGATTTACTATCAGAAACAAGACGCGGCCAGTCATGAGGTGAGCTGAGAATATTTGTCTATTTTATCGAGGCGCCAGCTAGGCGTCTCGCAGAAGCATAAATAACAATTGACTAGCTATTTGGTGATAAATTTTGTTGACCGAATCCGATTATCATCTTTAGTCAATACTGAAGGCGTTCCTGTCCATATTCATTTCCATCACACAAACGACCTAGGCAAAGGCAAAACGTATAATCTTTACATACTTATAAGAGGGAGATTTGGTGAGTTATAGGAGATTTGGTGAGTTCTGGCACAAGCTTATATAAATTTCCAGTGGCTAGTTCTGAAGCAAGAATTGTGGTGAATAAACAAACTCTTACTCAATGGAATAATGGAATAAACTCCATAAACTACATAGTTAAGGCCCCTACAGGTACAGCCACCCTCCTGCTATGGCAATGGAATATTTGAATAATTTCCCATAGACTATATGGTTAAGGCCTATGGCTGTCCCTACAACAGTGGAATAATGAAATAAATTCCCATAGGCCACATGGTTAAGGCCTGTGGCCACCCATACACTGTCCCTACAACAGTGGAATAATGGAATAGATTTCCCATAGGCCACATGGTTAAGGCCTGTGGCCACCCATACACTGTCCCTACAGCAGTGGAATAATGGAATAATTTCCCAAAGGCTACATGGTTAAGGCCTATGGCCACCCATACGTTGTCCCTACAGCAGTGAAATAATAGAATGAACTCCGTAGAGTACATGATTAAAACAAAAAATACAACCATCCTCCTGATACATCTGTGGAATAATGGCACAGACTCCTTCTCAAACATGCCACCACCTGTTCATGTTGTCGTTTTTCCGCAGTGCGATGTTTGTCCTGAAGCGTTTCGTGGCGAGAATTTGTTTGCGTTTTGTAAGTATAATATATATCTATTGAAACCGTCTTTGATAAAATTCAGTCAGCCCTTTGAGTTATGCTATGTATCTGCTGTTACAAACTTGTTTACAATGCCCTTGATCGAGTACGGCCATCTGGTTACTAGTTCCGCTATTAAAAAGGTTAAAAATACATGTGGATAGGCCAGACTAAATACTGATAAGCACTCACGTTTGAGATGCATAAGCCTCCCATACCAGCCTGAGGTTGTGCCGAGAAAAATGAAGATAAAAACAAGGCATTTCACCATAACTTCCCTGGTCGATTTCGGCAGTTTTAAGCTTCATCATTAAAGAGTCTTGGACTTGCACTTTCACATTCAGAAATCAGTGAGTTATATCATGGATTTTATAAAAGAGGATAGCTATAACCCTGAGACTTGACAAATTATTAAAAAAGGCCTTTAGAAAATCTAGCGGTTACTTATGCAGCATGTCGTGTCACTAGCAGTACTCCATCACAAATATGACATTGTCATTACGGTATATTGTATGATACAATAAAACTCGTCTAATCTAAACCTCGTCTACGTGGAATACCATGCTATATTGAACTTTCCTTCTGCACCGATTTCGTTCTATATATAGAACATAGGGGCAAAACTTAATGTAAATATTCCTTCTATATAGTATGTTAAACAAATTTCGCGGTCAACCATGTAAAACGCACCTCCCCTAAATTGAATTTGACATTTTCCTTGAAAATTTTTTGACGAAATCGCTCGTTTCTTATTTTTAATCTTTCCTGCAAACCATTGCCGTGTTTATCTGCGCATTGAGCTGCATGTGTTAGTTTTTGTACGTTCTAAATTTTGTTGAAATGGCACCGATCGTTGAAATAAAACCCTGGCAAAGGAGCTAATTGTCCAGAAAGTTTAGCTCTTGAAGGATCTCGGTCATACGAAACAAAATGCTGCGGCGGCTAAATACGGAATTTCTACCGGCACTGAGTTTTACTGGTGGAAATTTTGCCATTATGTTACTGCAATATTTTTTACTCTCTCTATAGATAATTCTTGAATGGTTCCCGCCTAGATGCAAACCGTTTTGGGCCTACATGAACTGCAAAACTACAAAACTAAAAAAAGTAACCCGAAAATACGAAAAAAAAGAAATACAAAAATCCAATTTAACAAAAGTGAAAACACGGAAAAACTGATTCTTCAAAACCGAGAATAATACGGAGATTGAGTTTTCTAAAAATGAAAAAGAACAAAATTCAAACAATTATTTTACTGCGTTTATAGGTATGTGTACGAGTTAGGTAAGCGGATAGGCAAGATCATGGAATGACACAATTCTGAGAATGGCTTCCCTTTTGCTGTTCCTTTTTGCGTGCTCACAGAAGATCAACTTCACGCCCAATCTGTCAAAGCAAGCGAAAGACATGTCATAAGAGGACAAGCAAAGAGAAAACTGAGGAACGAGGATAATGTTCCAGGAAAGGCACGGTGCTCGCAACCTGCACTAGTACGTTTGGTACGCACCTTCAGAGGAGAAAGAGTCGCGCCTGTCGCGGCTGCAAAAGATAAACCGTACCATCTCAAGATGAGCTGCATTTGACGGCGCCATCCGAGCTATCAACTTTCTCTACCATGTATTTTTATGTTCGATTTGATAAAGATCTAATTCCCGAGAGGAAGCAGTTTTGAAGGAAATCAATGTAATGGCTCGAAAGCAATTGTCCGATATATACGGAGCATCATCCATTGCACTAGCCACCTCCATGTTTGCTCACCAATTTTTGTTCGTTATTTTAAATACAATATGTGTTTGTTTGCCGAGACGAGTTTTTGATTTACTTCTGTTCTATTCTACCCGTATTTGGTTCGGCATTTTACATTTTCTTGGTATGCATTCCTTGGTTCATTTTAAACTTACTTTCTTAATTGAGCAGCCAAACAAATAAAAGTATTCATAGGACTGTGTCAACTCCGTTTCACGGTAGCGCGAAACGAAACAGCAAAAGGGAAGCAATTCGCAGAGTTGTGCCCTCCCATGACCTCCCTTATGTACTACAGGGCGTACCTAATTCATACACATGCCTATGGACGCAATAAAATAAATATTTGATTTTGTTTTTATTAAATTCAGCTTTCAGACTTTTCTCGATTTACCGTGCGAAAAAAACCAATTTTCTGGAGATTGAATTTCCAGCGTTGCATGTAACATGTGGCAAATTATCCGTTCATTGGCACATGGTTCATCCATCGCACCGATCGATGTCTGTCACTCCATCTATGTTACCGCCCATGCACCAGTGTGTCGTTCGGTTTTGGAGCTTCATCCAACCGATCACTCGTCCGTAAAGCTTCTTTGCTTTTGTCTGTCAATAGTTATTTTCCGGACTGTGTTCTCTAACCTCTCTGTTAGTCCCTCGGCTCGTCTAACTATCGGTTCATTTGTCCATCTGTTCGTTTGCCCGTCTATCGGTTTCGATAATCGTCTTTTCATCCGCTTCTCCGTTAGTCCGTAGATTTATTTGCCTTTCCGTTCGTCTATCTGTCCATTCGTTGGTCTCTTTATCCGTTTGTCCGTCCTTTTATCCCTTTCGTCCATCAGTTCATTTGACTGTTTGCTCCTCCGTCCGTCCGTTCTTCGGTTCGTCTGCCATTGCGTTCGGCTGCCCATCCGTTCGTATGTCTAGCCGTTTGCCTGTCCGTTCCTTTATCCATCCATCCATTCGATTGTCTGTCGGTTCGCCCGTTGTTTCGGCTGTCCAATGTTCATTTTTCTGTTCACTTGTTGCATGTTCACCTGTCCGTCCGTCTTTGCATTAATTCGTTTGTCTGCTGCATGAAGTTCACCTGTTCATCCGTCCGTGCGCTCGTCCGCCTATCTACTCGTCTGTCCAGTCGTCAGTCCGTCTTTTTGTATGTAAAGCCGTCTGTCCGTTCATTCAGTCGTTCTTTGATCAAGTTTCCTCCAGTCTATGTCACAGCAACTCTATCGGTTGAGATGTATCGGTAGTAACATTTGTCAAACGTCCCTTAGATATTCAGGCTAAGGTCCCCTTCAGCCGGCATAAAGTAATCACTCCCAAAATTCGTTACCGGATTTGCGATTTGCACACCTGATCTTTGCCACGTGTTGCATGTCATTGGAGAAATCCCAGTCTCCAGAGAACCAACAAAACCATCGCTATACGAGGCACTTTAAACGCCGGTCTATTTGGAAAGCACAGGAAGTTCTTGCGGCTGTTTTTGGACAGCAACACGCAGAGTGGGTGCTACGACCGAGTGAGTCTCCGAGTGCCGAAAACACAGAAGAACATGCGAGGACAGGAGGCTCAGCACTGCTTGGTCTTTTAAGTTGCATATCTTTCGGTTAAGCTACAGCATCAACTGCTCGTGATGGGTGCGTTCTGCCTTTTCAGTTAGTGGGCACTTTGATATATGTCATCAGTCTTCTACTAGGCCATTGATAAATAATTATTGCTGTTTCAAACGTTGTTGCCTGTGACACCGAAAATCGATTGCACTGGGAGAAAGCAGCTAGAACCGGACTTTTTGCTCTAGATGAAATCGCCGTCGATGCTTTAGATTTCCATGAAACCGCCTGCTTGGCCTCTGCTGCCGTTGCCGACTGCTTCAAAGTGGAAGGTGTCAGTGAAACTGCGGCAGAGTTGAACGAAGACACGGCGTCTGAAGAGCCAGAGTCATCCACTATCGTCATTGAGGAAGTCTCCTTCGTCCAAAAGAACGCCCGTCCTATCGACACGTTCGCCGCTTCCAGTCCTACCCCGCTTTTTGCCAACGATCTTGCAGTCAACCAGACTGGCATATCCGCTTTCGAAAACTGGTTCTCGTTCGAGGGCAAGTCAGCCGCCTTAGCTCAGTTGTACGGAACTGCTTTGGAAAACGTTGCAGATGTCCTCTCAGCTATTGCTAACAATATTTGGCGAGAGATGTCCACCGACGGACACCAGGTAAACTAGAAAATTAATAGCTAATTTATTTTATAAGGTTACCTTTGTCAAATCTATTTTTCATTTAAAAAATATTATTTTTTCAGAAGTGGACTTTGGATTCTGCTGACAGTTCCGCACGACCATGCAGTAGCCATGCTGTGGATTTCCCAGACGTTATGAGTAGAATTTGCAGCAGTCAGCCTCAGTGTCCGCAGGTGTGAACCGGCATCTAACATTTCTTTAGGGTTAGTTAATCGGGTTGCTTACTGAAAATATTTTTTTAGCAGACTGTAACGACCGCAGGGAGCTCACCGTTAGAATTGATTAGCATTCCTGCCCTGCCGGACGAAGACAAACCAGTACGTCGCTTGCATGATTATAAGGCCTGGCTGCAGAAAATATCAGAAAGCATTTATAAACATACACATTTTCAAAAATTTGTAGAACAATCCCGAATGGATGCAGAAGAAAAAACTGAACGTACATCAAAGAAACTTCGCAAGCCAAGCCGACTGGGTGTGAAAAAGAAGGCAGCTGTGATCAGCGTGCTGTGTGGCAGGTGTAATCAACTGTGTCCGGCAAGGATGGTGGTTCCATGCTCCTTAAATGAGACCTGCAAGAACTGGATCTGCAAATCGTGTTTTTTGGCCGAATTGGGAGAGGCCCAGTGGAGTGCGCGACAGGTATCTACCGACTATCACTTGCCGGAGACTGCTTAATATATGGTCTGCGGTTCAGTTCATTGAAACCTATATCTGACTAATATCTACATATTTGCCTTTTTGCCGAAAATGAAGTGTATCTTTTTTTACCGTTGCAAGTCCTTGCTCATGACCAATAATTTTGTTTGTCCGCAGTTGGGACTATTTGAACGGTTTATTTATTCGGCATGATGCAAAGGAATGATTTGATTATTTTGAGATGATAAATCCAAAACTCCAACTATCAGTCATGTGAGCTATAGAGAAGACCTTAGAGTTGCCAACAACTCCTCAACTCCAACTCCAAGCCTGTAACTCAATCGCAGCAGCACTCTAATATCATGTGCAATTATCGAATAAGGATTACAATACAGACTGCCTGTGCACTTTTCTGATAGGCATTGTCGCAAATGGTATAGCGTCCAGTACTTTACGAACATAAAACATTTTCCAACAGGCCATTGCTGTGAGCCCTTTCACTAACTAACGAAATAACTAACACGCAATTTTCTCGTCCGAATCGTCTAATACCAAACGTCCACTAACCAAACTGATCGATTGCCCACCTGTTAAAGCGACCGACCACTGTTTTGTCTGATAGTCCGTTTACCCGATTAATCATCTGTTCTCACTCCTCTCTCGGTGTCTGGGGGAATCTACAAAAATATGACGCAATTGGCTGACCGTTTTCGAGTTTAGACGCCCTCAAAACGACTGTTTTTTTGTAAGGACGTCCGCCGCGAAAAAAAAGTGACAAGCTTCTATTACTCTTATAACTCCTGTAACTCCAACAACTCCTATAACTCCTATTACTCCCATGACTCCCATGACTCCTAAAACTCATAGAATTCCTATAGCTCTTGTAATTGCCAAACACCTACAGCGTGTCATAACCCTATTACTCCCGCACCTCTACCTCTAGCATTACAACTCCCAAGAAAGAGAGATCGCACATTCAAAGTTCATTGTGCTGAAACTCGCCAGTAGTGATAAGAGGAGACCGCCATTCATTGAACCCATCTTTGTGCTGCTTCAGGTGGCTGTCGCATCTCTCCTTGACCAAGTTCAGAAACTTGCCCCCAGTATTGACCAAAGATGATAACCGGTCTCGGTCAACAAAGCTGACAATTAATGTTAACTTTTGTTGACGTGAGACCCAATTAATATTCTAAGAATCATTTGCAAGAACTCAGGTTTCTGAAGATATTTGCGGCGAGAAAAATTGTCTCAAACAAAATGTTAACTGTCAACTGGATTGTCTGCAAAGTTATTTGAAATGCTTTGACAGCGATTGTCCCACAGCCTTTTAAACTGGCATTACATTGATGCCAGGTCAGTCGACTAGATACAGATTGAATAATTATTTCTAATGTCAACTTTGACGTCGTTTCAGAGGAAAGATGCTCATTCTGCATTGGGGGCTATTTTAAACAATAAAGTTTGTGAAAGTCTCTTCATTTTATTTTTGGGAGACCATCCGAGAAAGATACAGATGCAAACACAGACACAGACACAACCTGCAATACAATCCGTTATACAATTTATGCATAGAAATGAACCGATGTGTCACTGTTTGCAGACTTTCGCAAAAGCGCTAAAGAAAGGACCATCTCAAACCTACGCTCGAGTCACAGTCATGCTGGATGGCTGATCTAACAATAATGTCTAGCATCTGAATTAGAGCCCTGCAAACCGCACCGCGACCCGCCGCGCGGGCTGCAGCGGTGCGGTTTGGGCTTGTTCGCTGGCTGCGGTGCGGGCCGCGGTTTCCATCTTCGCGGTTGCGGTTTAACTTTTCAAATCCGCCGCAAACCGCACTTGCCGCTTTTTTGATACCATAAATAGATATTAAAGAGGTTGAAGCAACGCGTGTAAGAGTAGCGTAAGGTTAAGCGTAAGGAAATCGACCAATTGAAATCGTGCGCGGGCGTGGCCAAACTTACTCCTTACGCCGCATGCGTTACCCCCGTCGTAAGGAGCAGTGGCAGGGCCTAAAATAGCAAAATACTAATGATCTACAACCCCCGGGGGCGGGGCGCGCCCCGGGCCCGGGAGTTGATTTCTGCTGTTTTGTCAACTGTTCACGAGTTATTCTTACAAATTAACATCATTAAAAATTAGGAATATAGATAATTAGGATAATGAGATGCTTCCCCCGTACGTGTTTCGCGTTATTTTAGCTCTGTGTGTGCATCAGAAAGTAGAAAAGTGCTTTCAATTTGTCGCCCCCCGTTCAAGACCCGCTCCCTCTCCCCTTGGCGCAAAAGTCCCCCTAACATCGAGGGGGTGATCGCAAATCTCTTTGGATTTGAACTTTTTTAATCGTCGACATTTTGGAAAATAAAGGTGCACATTTGTTTTTTAAAAGTATGCATTTTGTCTAATAATAGACACTATTTTAGGCCCTGAGCAGTGGGTCTTACGCGGTGACGTAAGCATGGCGTAAGAACAGTTCAATATACCTAACCGTGGTCAATTTACTGGAATTTGACTCAAAATTCTAAGCAACAGTAGCAACTAGCCGCATGGGTGGTAGAAAACGATGAACTCAACTGTAACAGAAAATTTAGAGGCCGATTTTCGTCGCGCATGCCACCGTTTAAATTTTTCGTCCGTTAATAGACTATTCGCGTACGTTAAAAGACTATTCGCGTACGTCAATAGAAGTAGGGATGGCATCGAATGGCGAAAAGCTAGAGTTTGGAGACTTGGCAATTATTAGAACAACTGCATTTTAAAAAGTCTAGTGGTAAGAGATAGTACAGGCACATGGCATAAAATAGCATGCACTGAATAAAGTTGGCATAGATAGCATAACGACATAACAATATAACTGGCATAAACAGCCTATCCGGCATAAATGGCATAAATGACATAAACGCCATAAACGGTATACCCAGCATAAACGGCATAAAGGTCGGCCTAATTAGCATAATCGTTACTGCAAAAAATTAAACATCTTTGGCTTAGCCGGCTTTCTGCCGTAACGAGGTAGCGTTTTTAGCTGCCCTCATTTATTTGATATACAGAAAAACTCGTCTAATGTAAACTTCGAAAATCCATGATTTTTGTTCAAATTAGACGAGGGGTTTAAAATAGCCTAGAGGTCCCAAGGGCGGCCCCGAGCGGGGGGAGGGGCAAAATTTCCCTTAGTAAAACGAAACTAGTGACAGTGCCGTTAGAAATTCCGTACTTAGCCGCTGCAACATTTAGTTTCAAATAGCTGAGGTCCTTCAACAGCTGATCTTTCTGGACAAAAGTTAGCTCTTTCTTTGTTGGCGTTTTACTTTTAATGACCGGCGCCATTTTAAGAAAATTTGGAGCGTACAAAAACGAACACATGCAGCTCAATGCGCAGATAAACACTGTAGTAGCTTGCATGATAGATTAAAGTAAAAAACAAGAGCGATTTCGTTGAAAAGTTTCAAGAAAATGTCGAGTTCAACATACCGAGGTGCGTTTTACATGATTGACTGTGAAATTTGTTCAACATACTATATGGGTATGATTACTCACGGAGTAATCTGCGTATAATTGGAAAAGTACGCCACACCGACAGACAGCCGGACTATATACTATGACCGTCTCTTTTAACACCTGCCCAGCAGACCGGAAAACCCAACCGACCGACTCCAGTGGTAGTTTGCTGGGTTGACGGCTGCAGCTACTACAGTTTCATTTTTCATTCTTGTTCCTTCCTTTATTGGAGAGTGATGAGCTCTCCGCGTATTTTCCCGATTTTTAATCTCCCACCCACCCTCACCTTTTTTATGAATTTATTATTAATTATTGATGCCTGGGTAAATTTAATTTGCTAAAGTTTTGGCGCCCAGGCACCGTTCTTTTCCGAGTGGTGGACAGAGTATGTACCAGTATTTTTATGTCAGAGGAAGATATTAAATTCATTGACCCCTGCGCGCAGTGTTCTACGTCTGACTTTCACTTTCCGCACGCAGCGAATGCTACAATTATAGAGGAAATATTTACATTAAGTTTCGCCACCTATAATATATGTATAGGACGAAATCGGTGCAGAAAGAAAAGTTCAATTTAGACGAGGTATTGCTGCATATGGACGAGGTTTACATTAGACGAGTTTTACTGTAAATGGCAAACTTTGTGCGACATGCCTCTTTAATGAGTGATACTAACTAAAAAAACGCGCGGCAAAAGTAGCAATTGCACAACATACCGTTTGAGACAGAGGGTCACTTATTAGCTCATATATGGGCATGAATGAAGCTGAACCGACATTACCAAGCCATATTTAACAGAAGCATACCAATTACAGCATTCAATTTGTACAGATACTAGTAAGATCTATAAACATTTCAGCCAGTACTCTAATTTTCATCATCCACAACCTCATGTTCCTCTTCATCCTCGGACATATCCGTCTCTGAATCCGCAACCCCTCCGGCACCGTGCTTCTTTACGAGATATCCATTACGGTGACGTGCTAGTCCATCAATATAAAATAACTGTCTATCGCGGGGAATGGCATTCAATACGGAAGCAAATCGTTTGAAGAATGAATTGGACTAGTCTGGGTGGTTCTGGGGTGAATTACATAAATTCGTTGAACGTCAGCTTCTCGGCATTTGACAACTGAACCTCCGATAGGAATGCCTGCAAATCTATAACACCGGCAACATGACCTCCTACAATTTTTGAATGAGTAAATTGTTTTATACCAAGAGTTCCAAAGATCTCGAGTTCCTTTGGAGTGACCGTTTTGCGCAGCAGCTCAAGCTGAGCCTTACTGCAAGGTTGATTCTTTGCAGAGGCAAGGGCGATATGAAACCGACAGTACACAGATCCCGTCGCCGGCTGATTGGGACAAATCGGAGGGAGCTTCATCTTGGGGAAACCTGTGACAATATACTACACGCAAAACAACGATTACAATTCAGAGCGCCAGCAAACGTATTATAGCTGGCCGGGAAGTGTTACCGTCATTGGTGCCGCACAGTGAGGATGGTTCAGTGGCCAGAGTCCGTCAAGGATTTGGAATTTGTCACACATGTAGTTTCGGCATATAGCTGTCTCCACATGCTAGTAGCTCTTTCGGACACGTAGCTGTTCCAGTACGGGGAGGTTTTCGTCAAAACTGTTGTAAGAAGAGAAAAGTGTAGTGATGAAGCGATGGTCATCACACGCAGCCTCGACTTCGTGCCTATAACAGGCCGTGGAAACCCATTTTCGATCGAATTTGCCTATAACGCAAAGCATAGTGCAAAATTACCAAAGTTAGGGTGATGTGACTGCCAACCAAAAAGCCCTGTCAAATATTGGCAACCCATACCTTCAAATTTGTGACCCTCACTCCACAGGTCCGCAAATCCTTCAAATGATTGGCGTCCTCTGGCACTATCAATCATAAACAGAAGAATAAGTACTTCCTGTCAAGTTCCGCCTCACGATTCTAGTTATTTATAAGGAACTGTGTTTTAATGGGACAAAGTGTGGCATTGGCTCGCACATTATGTCAACAGACGGGAAAACAGCAGTTAAGGTTGTTTATATTGACAAAGTTTTGGTTTATCACTTGGGCAAATATCATCTCAACCAGACCGATTACCAATGTCGGATTTGGTATGACGGAACAAACTGTTGCCCATCCCTCAGTCCCCAATAGCAAAACTGCTCCCCCTCCAAGATGGAGGGAGATGCAAAATTTAAGACTGCCAAATTAAAAATTCTGCTTTGTGTCGCCCATAGGGGCGCCCTTAGGCGAGCCTGTAACCCTCCACTCCGAACCAATTCGGTTCGAGTAAAATCTCCTGATGCCGCCAACTAACACTCGTCGATTATATTACGTACAAGGTAGCAATGATGAATTCGCAGAATTCGCGAGAGAAATAGACGGTCGAAGTCACTCGCACTAGTGCTGTGGTTAGGTGTAAAACTGGTACCCCTTCTTCGTACTGACATAGAGCATATCGTACTCAAGCACGCAACTGCAGCCTCGACATCTGCGTTTCACTACGGTAACTTCGTGCTAAAATACTCGTGGTGTTATTAAGCCCCTCGTTGTTTATTCAGGGAGGGGTTAAATAGCCGGGGTGCTATTAGGCCCCAGGCATTACAAAGAAGGGGTAAAATAGCTGTAGCCTAAAATCTACAGTCTTCTATGTACTGTACTGCCGCGTCAGCTTCGCGCAGCAGTAGCGCAGCCCTCGAGCGATTTTTCCCTCCCAAATCCGTGTGTTATGTGTTTGCCCAGGCAGTATGTACTGATAATGCTGTGTTTGTCACGCGAAGCTAACGCGGTAATACAGTACAGATTTTTATGAACAATCTGCCACAAAGTAAAGTAGGCGCAAAAAGTCAAAATCTCAATTTCAAAAGTCAATTTTGTTCTAATTCACAATTTCCTGATCTGGGTCACTGTAGTCTTGTGGTCAAGTGCTTATGAATGATGCAGTATTTGGGTTAAAAATATTCATAAACCAAGATGATCCAAGTACATGTACTAGTACATGAACTTCTGACTCGAGTATGCCCATCAACTTTCTTCGGTCACGTTTTGACACGCAACGATACTTTGGCATAGACGACGAACGAATTTTTTTTGCCGAAATCGTGCGCCTTCGGTTGCCAAAAAAAGTGTTTCGCAACCAGTCAATTACAGTCAACGACAAGATGAGTACGCTGGATGGTCCGGGTGGAACAGGGGCTAGTTTTCATACAATCGAACAATCAACCACCTGACCTGCAGTGGTTGCATTGTTCTATATTCAAAAACGGAATTTATTGTTTAGTTTATCTAAAGGATGAAAGCTATGTACGAAATGGAAGAAAGTTTAAAATTTTATGAAATTACTGAGCTAGAAAAACAAAAACAAAAATAACAAGCAACACCGGAAACAAAATTGGCAGATGACAACCAATCGAGCAATCAACCAGTCTTAAATACGAACAGTAAAACTATCAAACAATAGAACAATCAATGAGAGCCGGTTTAGACCGAAAATTAGGAATAACAAAACGGAACAGTCAACCCAATCACAAAATAACTTACCGTATTTAAAAAAAATGAGATAGCGGAAAGTGCATTTAAAATTGGAATTTGCAGAGGTTAAACCACTTGATGGTACTCAGTGACTCATGTTCACATCTGCACAGGGCGCTGTACTTGATTTCCAAATCTCGTAAACTCAACACGTGCTCCACTCAATTTTAAATGTGTGATAAATTTTTTCTTTCATTCGGATGCAAAGATGGTTGCAAACTAGATTTGGGTGTGAGGGAGTTTATTTTGACATTGGTCAGTTTGAAATATTCATCTAGAAAAATTGTGGAAGCATTGTAGGTCAGGAATATTGTTGTTTCTCCAAAAGCAGTATCTTATGTCATTAGGAAAAATATCAACAAGGAAGCCGGAAGTGAAACTGCACCGTTTTCGGTGAAACCCGTGGTTTCCCGAAACTCCGAACTCCTGATCTGGTGGATGCCATTGAAAAGGACCTCGCAAGACCGAATCCGCTGACCCGTTCTGTGTTATTCTTGAAGTATGGTGTGTCGTCTACAACTATTGCTCGCGTCGTTAGCCAGGATTTGCAGGGGAAGGTGCGAAAAAAGTGCCATAGTCATGCCCTATCGAACAAGCAGGCGAAATAACAGCTAGACAGAAGCCCAAGGCTCCGGCGTTATATCAACGGCCGGAAGTGGAAGAAATGCCATCACCATTGATGAGGCCTGGGTGTATTTCACTGACGCTAACGGAATTCGGAATATTTATTACGAGTTTCGGGGAGAACGGAGTCCGGAAAGTTGGACCAAATTCTGGAAGGAATCTCACTTCAAAGGCGTCATGTTTGTGATCGGTGTTTCCTCCCGTTGAGAGACCGCAATCCGCTTCGTCAAACCCGGAGCAAAAATCAACAGTGAGTACTACATCCAACATGTTTTGAAGCCACTTTTTAAGAACGACATTCGGCAACTATTTCCAGGAGAGCTTATCAACATGGTCGTTTTCCACCATGACAGTGCTCTAGCGCACTCTTCCTGAATCACCCAAAAATGGCTTCGAAATTCCGGAATCAAGTTCATTCCAAAAAAGCACTGGATGGGCAACAGTCCTGCCCTGGTCCCCATGGATTTTTGTGTGAATGGTCTGTTTAAATGAAAAAAATTTGACCATGCTGCCACTACAGTGACAAGTTTGAAACGGGTTATGCAAAAAGTGTGGTCGAATTTGGACCATAGTAAAATTAATAACGCTTTGCGATCTTGGCCGAAACGTGTTAAACTTATGATAGAGAGGCAGGGGCTTCAAATCGAGCATGTTTTGAAAAATTCGAAGTGAAATTTTGCACGGGAGAATCAATTAAAACTGAGTACTATCAATTTGTTTAACATCTATATTTTCAAAATGCATGTATGAAAATGAAAAAAAGCAGAAACAAAACAACCGCTGCAGGTCATGTGGTTTATTGTTCGATTGTTTGTAAACCACCCCCTGCCTCGCCCCTTTTGCCCATTCCCGGACCGCCCAGTGTACTCAATCTCGTCGTTGATTATAAAGGCTTAATGATGAGGAGAAACACTCGCGGACAAGCTAAAAGCCAAAACAGAAACTTAGGTAGCACAGCGATGTGCGGTACCTGTCATAAATTGTGTAACGCCTTTGTGGGTCAAGATTCAGCAAGGTCGATTTGTATTTTCAGAGTTCAGAAAAATTGACCATATTTATTAAAAATACCTTTCACATTCCTTATCAAAAACACATACAGAAGAGTGAGCCAGCGAAGTTGAGACAGTTCGAGTTTTATTAATTTAAATCAACAGCTATCAATCCACAAACCATCCATGGTGTTCAATTGACAAAGGGGTTCATTCGATTTCGGAAAACACCTCTGAATTTTTATTCTCTTGCGAATGTCAAAAACGAATTAGATTTGAAATTGCGGTAATAAGTTTTTCTCCATTCAAAACGGGCAATGGTTTATGAGGACGGATATGAATCCGTTTGATTTGAAACTTCGCCCAAACATGCAACCCTATTTCGTGATACCGGGATATTTTAATAATCCACGAAAGACTCAGCTGGTGCGCACTCAAGATGGAAAGCCACAGCAGACAGGTGGGCCATTTTGAATGCACGGAAACAAAATGTCGATAAGTTTGCAACAGATAGCAGCCTCTGCCTACTTAGCTAGTGCTAGACGAAGCAAAACATTGCCTGAACATGAATCTGATGGAAAAAATGGGAGCATTTGTGTAGAAAAGACCGAAAGGAAATAAATCGGCAGACGGCACTTTTTCAAAGCATTTTTTAGGGCACTCCAGACTTTCGCCGTTTGGATTATTCAGAATGGTTGAATTTCGCAAGAAAAGCCTTTTGATGAGAGATCCTATGAAGGCGTTCAATTTACAAGTGTTCAAATAGGTAATGTTTAACGGAACACTAAAAGAAATAATTTTGAAGTTTGAGAAATCCGGGCTAACAAATACCAAGCTCTAATGCCATCTTTATTAAGAAAAGCTCAAACAAAAGTCTCATTTGGCAGTTCATTGATTTGCATTTGAAAAAATCAGATTCTGGAGTTCCCACTGAACACGTTATTGAAATCGGATTGAAAAACAAATGTTTTTAAGTGTACTGCTGTTTGGTTAAAGATCACCCTCCAGTATCGAAATGGGCCTTTTGAGGAATAGCGCTTGAACACTGTCCATTTTACCAATTTTTCCAATATAAGAAGGTTTTTATGAGGATAATAGGTGCCAGAAAAAAAATGAAATGATAGCAGTACAGAAATTATTGAGGAAAAATCCAAAAAATGCTCCCGAGCAAGCTGATTTCTGATTTTACTTTTAAAATTTTTATGCATTTTTCTCACCCCGGTTGGCTAAAGTTAATTTTAACATTATTTAGAAGTTCGAATTCCTCATCAACTTAACTTTTCTGGTAGAGGTAATTATGGGCTTTTAAATACAAATGACTTGGAAAATTTATGGCGCAGAGAACCTCTTCAGAACGCGTAAAACAGAAACTGTCCCAACTTCGCTGGCTCACCCTTCTGTAGATACAAACTAAAACCTACACCTTGAAAGTACAACTACGTAACCACTAGCAATCGATGCTACCGATAGGAAGACCGAGGAGCTTAGTCAATTGTTTTGCGAAAACAAAATTAAGTTTAGGTATTTTTTACTAGCACTGAACGAAATCTCGAAACACTCCTGTTGACTGAAATAAGTTCGGGATAAAAATTGAAACGCTCGACTTTGATACAGCCGTAGCAAGATTTCTCGACGAAAAATGTTAATCGGAACACATGTTATCATGATGGTGTTCCGGTTAACGTTTTACATCGAGAAATCCTGCCACAGCTGTATACACTGTAATCCGAAATGTGCGGCGTCTTAGGCTACAGTGGCCAATCATATGCGAGCACGCAATGTGAGCACTCCGCCCATGACTGTGACAGACAGAGAGACAGAGAGACACAGACACAGAGAGACACAGACAAAACAGACAGAGAGACACACAGAGAGACACACACAGAGACACACAGACAGACAGACAGACAGACAGACAGACACAGAGACAGACACACAGACAGACACACAGACAGACACACACAGAGACACACACAGAGACACAGAGACAGACAGACAGACAGACACAGAGACAGACACAGAGACAGACACAGATACAGACACAGAGACAGACACAGAGACAGACACACAGACAGACACACAGACAGACAGACAGACAAACGGCATGACAGGAAAACAAACAATTAAATTTAAAATAAAGAATGACGCAAAAACACAACCGAGAGATTACTGCGATGAGAGAAGGAGGCGCACACACACACACACACACATAATGCACTTTAGAGGACCTCGTCGCTTCGCTCCTCGGTCTGACTAAGTAAAAAACTACAACTATGAAACTACTAAATACTAAAGACAACTACTAACTACAAATTACAACCACCATGTTTTATACATACCCATATTCTCAGAAAAATCAGCTTTTTTCAAAGAAGTATTGAATGCGTGATTAATAAATAAAATGGTTGCATTTCTGACCTTAATATGTCCACATGCAGTGCTCACATAAAAAAATTTCCATCGTGGGTCCAGGTGCTCAAGCCCTACTGGCGGGACGACCAGTCAACAACCTCCAGTCACCCGATAGAACTTCTAGCAAAATCAAGAAACTAGCAACCCCTAATTTGAGCCACTCTTCATATGGACGTGAAAATCATAACAATCGGCACGCACAGTTACGCTAAACAAAAATCAATGAAATATAGAACAGAACTGAATTATTTCACCGAGTTGCAAACACAACGAAAGCTAAAAAACAAGCACAAAAATAAAGACTAGAGGTTTTAACTATGTACCTTAATGAGTTTATTCCGTTATTCCACTGCTTCAAGGACAGTGTGTCGTTGGCCAGGGGCCTTAACTGTGAAGTCTACGGAATTTATTCCATTATTCTAGTGTTCTAGGGACAGTGTGTGGGTGGGCAGGGGCCTTAACCATGTAGTTTACGGAGCTTAACAGTATCTACTGACTTGCTTTCCAATCCCAGATCAATTGATCGGCCAACGGACCACATTAATTCCTAAATGTGCTGGTATGATATATGAAACACCTCCAACGACCTGTCGCTCCTATAACATTTCTGTTCTTCGGTATAGCTTCTTTCAGAATATGGCAGCTTGTCATCGACCGATTTTCCAAGAGAAATGCACCGGACCTTTCATGGTCACGTTGGTTGATTTGATAGGTGGATATGAACCAGTCGCGGTGCTGGATAACTTAATCGAAGGAATTTACAAGATCCACAACTGCGATAAAGACGTCCTAGCCAGTTGCCCCCAATCCACGGGGATTTTGAATGAAGATGCTCCCACGGATGAGGTCGAAAACACCGACGCTGAGGACAGTGAAACTGTTGGAGGTGATGAGGAACCCACGGAAGCTGGCTCATGCGATGGGATGAAATGCGTGACCCCTATGATGGAAGTCTATAACTTGGCTATCGAGCTGGCTACCTCCCAGCTGCAGCGTGAAATTGACGGAGAGACAGGGCCGGTTCCTTTTAACAAAACTCTGACAAAGAACGTTTGCAAGTACGTGACGTAAAAAGGTAATGTCATAGTGAATCGGTACGTAATTTGGGTGTGCATGAAAAGTGCGAGATATGAGATGCGATTCGGGGTGTGGGAGATGGAAGATTTAGCTGGGAAATGAAGGATTGGAGATGGGAAGTGGAGCATGTGAAATTTACTGCTGGGAGAATGTGAGCTGTGAGATGTAATGATTTGGATCGGGCGTAATCGAGTTTTCATTTGGAATTGATATTTCCGTTGCCGTTGCCGTTTTTCTTTATTGGTTACAGCTATATTACCCCTCCCTGGCAGTGCTTGGCTCCAATAGAACCCCGGCTTTTTACCCCTCCCTATGTTCCAGGATAAACCTGGCTATTTTACCTTTCCATGTATACATCGCTAGGAGCCTAAATCACGCCCCTGCTATTTTATCCTTCCCATGTTGTCTGTCCTTCCGTTGTCCGTCCATGCACTGTTCGTCTGTCTATTCGCGTATCCGTCCGTCCATCCGTCCATCCGTCTGTTCGTCCACCTGTTGTCCGGCTGGTCGGTCGTACGGACAACGGACGGATGCACATTGGATGGGCGGATAACGGATGGACGGACAACGGACGGATCGATAACATAAGAAGAGTAAATAGCCAGGTGCAATCTGGGCCCCTCGTGATGTATACAGAGGGGTAAAATAGCCGGGGTTCTATTGGGCCTAAAAAGGGGCGAGGCTAAAATAGCCACTTATTTGTTTATTTTTAAAAGTGTTTTGGCGGCTAATTTTAAGCAAAAAAAGGATGGGAATTGACGAGATTCTAACTGAAAAGTATATTTTTTTAGAAAATGTCAAAGCTCTGTAAGCTTCGCGAACTATTTCCCAAACTGTGTGGAACTGAACATCCTGTACTTGCAAATCCTCATCAATAATGCTCTCGCTGCGTCAGAAGCCTGCGATTGATCGGACTTTTACGACAACCTCAACATTTTTTTCTCCTGTGAAGCCAGAGGACCGGAATTCGATCGATGTCAAACACGTCTCCATCAGTTGCAGCTAGCCATTGCTGGACTGAAGTCAAATCCGTCCGTCGCTGCATCGCTCGTGACAGATGACATGCGAAAAATTCGAAGAATGATTTGTTGGTGAGTACAATTGTAGTTCCCCAAAAACGCCTATTACGAATAGATTTTTATTTTATAGTGCGACACAGGTATTTACGGACTGCTATGATGAAGCATTCATATTGTCATGCCCGTCTCGAACTGAGTCTGATGTTTGGCTGAGCTATAAGGACTCCTACATGGGTATTTTTCAATGCCAATCCGATATGATGGCCACCTGTCCCGACAGTATTCTCACCGAATGGAAAGCGCTAGTAGGTGGCGCGGACAACGAGAACGAGTATAGGCACAGTCGATCTTCTGAACTATGATCGATATGCCCAAAAGATATGAATGAGGGCGGCCTTTTGTTTCTCCGGACCTTCTTGCTGTTATAGCAGCATTTTGTGGCTGCTAGTGCCCAGAAAATCTTATTCACATGCGTATATTAATTTGAATTGCGATTGGATGACCATTGACCTACGTGACGATGCTTTCTGTGTGCCGCTTTTGCCAAATTATTTCCTCAACCAATCGCCAGCCAGTTCATGCCCAATGCAACATGGACTAGCATAAAAACTAAAAGTGTGAAATACAGAGGGTCCGCCAGCAAAGTGCGGACAGTTTCAGAGACGCCGAATTTTAATGATGATGACGCAATGTTTTCGCAAATATTTTTAGTAACAAAACGTAGGGTGGCTCCTGTCCTATAATAAAAATTCCTAACTCAAGGTTTCACACCAAATATAGTGAAAATATAACCAACATACCTGCAATAATGGTTGATACTTTTGAAAAAATGTTCCCTGTGGAATAATCAGAAAGGCTGCCAAGTTTGTTATTTTTATGCAACCTTTTCCCTGACTGTTACACTGAATAGGAGGGTGTCATTTTAACAATCTTGTTCTCTGTTGCTGTGAAAAGTCAAACAAAGGAAAGGCATCCTGATTTATTGATTGAGACTACCATTCTGCAAAATCTAAAATGGATCTTGTTTAAGTCGGATGTTTTTTAGTTTCTAGTTTTTAGCGTTTCATAGCGCTTTTATTATTTGTCAACCAATCAGATTGTGGGAGACATCCGCGGTCATTTTGAGACTGCTGCGAGCAACGTCGGGCCAGGTGGGACTGAAACAAGTTGATCATATTGGCAACTTTCCTCAACATGTAAAAAGCCTGAAAATGGAAGCTCTGAGGATGCTGTGAAAACGCCACTCACACCATTTCAATTAGTGGTCCCGAGTAAGTATCAGATTATTTTCAAAATCAATTTCAGCAATATTAAACATTTCCTGATCTTTACGTTGAAAAATAAGTGTTCGGGACACTCTGGTGTCCCAACCACTTATGTGTTTTGTTGATGTTGTTTTAAAGAAACTGTCCGCATTTTGCTGGCGGATCCCTCTGTAAGCATTGCTCTAATCCCTTCTCATCCGGTTATCGTGGATGTCACAAAACTGGGCTCCTCGAAGGGTCGGAAAAGTAACGTGGCCAAAACTATACGAGGTAAGGGCTATTGACCAGACCGTTTTAGAAATCGTAACTTAACCAGGCCGGTTTTTTTCAACGTTGATTTCCCGGCACTGCAGTGCTGCCATGCCATAGCAGATGGCTTGCAAACGTTCAGAAAAATTCTCTGACCCATTTTAGTTCGTTCCTAAGCCTCACAGTTCGAATTTGGGTCCAAAAAAGGAAGGGAAGAATCTCAATGGAGAAGTACGCAAGCAGTCTGGTAAAGGCGCCATTTCGGTTCCTTATGCGCTGTCGTTTCCTTAAAAACGACTTATGCGCCACCTGCTGGCCTCTCGGCCTGGTTGAATTACAATTTCTAAAACGGCCTGGTTAATAGCCTTTACCTCATACTGTCCCGCTCTGGTAAAATAAATTGTTCGTTTTTTTTCGAACAGCTAGTATTGCAAGATATGTGTCTTGATGAAACAGTAGAAAGCAATCCACTGTCTGGTTAATTGTAGGAACAACCAGGTTAGGCGGAAACAGCTAGGCTCTTCACTCCGGACATTTTTCAATAGAGCTTTAGTTTAATTGAACTCCAGATTAGACATCCTGCTGTAGGTACAAGTAAATTTCTTTCGGGCTGATTAGCCGGATACAATTATACTACAGTTTTCAGATAGCTATATGGAGCATATTTATTTGTCCATTGTTTGAGGAGGAGGTCTTTCCAGCAAAAGCAGCCCCTACCGAGAAACGAAGTTCCTACTAGAGGTGTGCAGACTGCACCGCAGACCGCACGGCACTGCCGCACGGTTTGCGGCGGTGCGGTGCGGTTTTGGACTGCTCGCGGTCTGCGGTGTGGTTGCGGTTTTGCATTTTTTAACCGCCGCAAACCGCGAAATATCTTAAAACCAACTTGATTGTGCACGATAACTCTTTCCGTAGTTTGCACCACATGGTGCGTCATTTGTTTACGCTAGTAAGTTAGGGTTCGTGCTTTTAATGGGTTCGCAAATCACTGGAGTCCATAAATGGAACAGAACCAGCTTTTCCGATTCAAAGATAACTTTGCGCCATTTTTGGGACTTCGGGTACTTTTTCACGATAACATTGGTGCTGCCATTTCGCTTTTTGAAATTTCTCCCGTTTCGTTTTCGTGTGTCGGAGCCCTGTGGAAGATGCTGCTGAATTTTGGAAAGAAAACGAGAAGCAGTTTCCTGGACTTGCGAAATTGGGGAAGAAATACTTGGCGACTCCTGCTGGAAGTGAATGTTTGTTCAGCAAGGCGAGTTTTGTTCTTGACGGAGACCGCACTAGACCACATTCGGATAAGGCAGACGACATTCTGTTTTTGTACAGTAATCGAGACAAATTTTGATTGAATCGAGCGGTTTTTGCGGTGCGGTTGCGGTTAAGAAAAATTTAACTGCGGTCCGCGGCGGTGCGGTCGCGGTTAAAAAATTGGGCTGTGGTGCGGTTAGCGGATTGATTTTGTTTAACCGTGCACAGCTCTAGTGCCTTCTGTACGGGATTATCGTATCAGAGCTTAATTTGACACGTGGTTTTTGAATATCGGTAGCCATTTGCACGACCTTTCTTTGTCGTTTCGTCTTTGTCATTGTTTTTATAGCTTCCAAATTATTCAATGTATCGTCTCTATATGCTTTGCACGGCTGATGCTTGGGCCCTCGCTAGCGTGACCTCAGTCCTCTTGTTTAGATGCCCTGAAAGTTTGGCGAGCGAGCTTCACTGAATACGATAAAAGGAAAATGAGGAAGAAAACTGAGAAGGAATCTGCCGACCCCGTCTCCGGACCTGAGACGGGTTATATACAATGAATTTCTACCTCCCAATTCAGAGAGTTCCGCGGCACAACATACATAACTTCACTAGGCACTTACGTAATAATCGAGACGTGTACAGAGACCAGCAATCCAGAGACCGTTCGTTACTAAGCCAAATACATCTACACTACGCGCTACCCAAAGTCACACAGCGTGACCGTACGCACCCAGATTACATGCATATTGCTAGTAAATGTGTTACAATATACCAGGATCTCATTGATCGTATGGCAATCATTAGGTTCTGTATTCATCAGCCTCGGCTTTCGCTGTTGTGGTCATGTGACTTTGTCAGTCGCTGGCCGTTGGGTGACAACATGTGTTGCGGTGTTTCAGTTTGGAATCTTTCTGGTACTGGGTTAGAGTAACTGGCGCTGCTGAGGTACAACAATAATTTTTACAATACTAAATTCACTCCACGACAACAGCATCTCGTATCCTTAGGACCTTGATTTGTTTATTGAACTGCTTGGGGGACTGGACGTCATGTGTCACGTGTCAGGAATGCTCACTGCAAGTAGCACCATCCTGATCTCTGAAGAAGGTGGATTTACTACAGCAACTGGGGGTGTCCTGTATTGCCTAGCTCATTTATACGCGTCTGACGTTCACGTCGATCTACTACTATCGCACAAAAGTGTATGTCATCCTAGTTACTACTGTATATTCCGCCTACAAAAGAAGACTTAAGAGATCCGTGAAATAGACGCCAGTTGCACATACAAAATCAGAGTGCCTCAAACTCCGGACTCGGTAAACATCTGTCTCTAGCGTCGTTTTTGCCTCTTTTGCCCCGCTCCCTCTCTCAGCCTCCCTATCAAATCTGGGAATTAGGAATGCTGGATTGTGGCATGGACCACTTGACTCGCGTTTCAGAAAAATTCAAAGCCTGACTTCTAAATGAATATTGTCAATAAAGTCCTTAAGATTGAGCCCCTTGTTTTCAAATGATCCCTCCCGTTAATTAATTGGTTGCACCTGAGTCCAGACCGCCTGGGATATACACGGTGTGCTGTGCAGGATTATCTCCTGCGCCGTCGCGATTGCGCCGAGAAATGAAGGCGATCACATTAACTGTCTCAACATTGGAACAATTCCTCTCCCAAAGATCAAATTATACTGTCAGCTAGAAACAAATGAACGACACTTTAGTGCCAGCATATCGGCTCGCGATAATGAGTCTCGGAGGCTCTTTTAATATATCGTCAACGAACGTCACTCTGACCATTTTACCGGCAAATTGCACACTTAATGCGGCGCAGCGTTACAGTTTGACTGTTGTACCGCTACTCATCAATGCGGCCATCGTAACGTGTCAGCTCTTCAACATCCTCGTCTTTCACAGATGGCCCGATAAACAACCCTTTTTACGCTACCACGTCTCGCTAGCCGCCTGGTCGTTGGTCTACGCCGTGACCGGCTCTGCTGTTCAGATTGTTCGCCTTATTCACCCATGGACGGAAATTTCCGTTATTATCGCCAGAGGTTTGTTTCAATTACCAACGCGGTGACAACCCAAGCAACTCTCCTAGGGGCGCCCCTTGAGGGTCCAGCAGGGATCTGGACCCCTGACACTTTATTCGATTCCAAATTTTAGTCTGAACAAAAACCCATTGGGGGGTTAAAGTAAATAAGGCCTAGTAAAACTAATATGTGTAATAAATATAATTTGTTTGTTTACATTTATTCTCTTTTATATATTTACTATATTCAGTTTTTATCATTTACTTTAACCCAAACTTTTTTCAACATGCTGAATCGAATGGCAGTGCCAGGGGTCTAGACATCTGCTGGACCCTCAGGGGTCGCCCTAGGGGTCCAAACGTTTGCCAGACCCTCGGGGGTCGTTCCAGGGGTCTAGACATTTGCCAGACCCTCGGGGGTCGCTCCAGGGGTCCAGATGTTGCTGGACCCTCGGGGGCTGCCCCAGGGGGTTGATTGGGTTACCAGTCCCTGGTAATGGAAACGCACCTCTGAATTAACGCACCTTATTTTCAAAGCCGCCAGCATATGCGCCACGTTCTGCAGCCGCATCGTGCAGGTCAACATCCTGCTCATCAGCCTCGATCGGTGGCTGTCTGTTGAGCTTGCCATCTGGTACCGCAATACCATGACCCAACGTAAGGCGTGGATGATCGTCGTACTGAGTGTTGTCATTGGGGTGCTATTATTTTTTCCCGTCCTCACCGGATCGGGGGCGATGCGGGTGACCTGCAACGAGCCCCTCACCGGGACAGCAGCGCTGTGGCTCCCGCAAACTCTGGCCGTTATTGGGTTAGTTGCTATCGCCCAGACGCGAATTTTGACTCTGGCAGTTGAGTTGAAACTCCGTCAGCTGCTGTACCAATCAGTTCGGCCTGCTGCCATCAACAACCGACCCGCTCAGTCTATTCCACAAAGGCACAGCAAGCTGATTCTAGGTAGTGTTCAGAGGCGCGTTTCGATTACCAAGGGGTGGCAACCCAAGCAACCCCATGGGGGCGCCCCTGACCTCTGGACCCCTGACACAACCATTCGATCAAGAATGTTACGCTGAGCAAAAAATATGTTTGGGGTTGATGTAAATAATAAGAACTAAATTTAGTAAATAGAAAATACGTAGACAAAAATTTATATTTATTACATATATTAGATTTACTAGATATTATTTTTATTAACCCCAAACATACGTTTTGCTCAGCGTAACATTCTTGATCGAATGATTGTATCAGGGGTCCAGAAGTCAGGGGCGCCCTTCACGGGCGTCTCCAGGCGGTTGCTTGTTTAATATAAATAATATTTTCGTTTGAAGTGGGCTCGTTTATTTTAAGTATATTGGAAAACCATTTTACTTGATCTCACCGCAGATTATAATTTGTTAAGATTTGACTTGAATGCAAACCCTTGATTAAACAACACTGATTCTAGGTCTGACTTGGCACAGTCTCGCGGCTGCCTCGGTGGTCGTGGTAATGGCGTTGGCCTGTCAATTCCTCCCCATCTTGGTACTGCTTCGCGTCATCGACAGACCCTCCTTGATGGTGATCCAGGTGACGAATTACACGAGCGCGATGCAGCACATTTACACACTGTTTGTATACTTTGCCTTTTACCCGGACTTTCGGACGGCTGCTCGTGATTTATTTTCCTGTTGTCATGGTGGGAGAAGGGGACACCGGTCATTGATCCAGCCGATGCCAAAAATCTTCATCTCTGCTCCGGTCGCACCGGCGTTTGATCGACAAATTCACGTTGGCAGCAATGCCTAATCTAAGAGCTCTGAAACTCATTCCAGCGGAGGTTTAGTTTCTTTTTTATGAAATTTCTTTTTGTCCACTTTGCCTGTGTTTTCTCTACGTGTGTGGTACTGCACGAGCCCTTGAAGAAGAACCTTTATTCGTTCTGTAGCCGGAAACGTTCCTTTTGTTCCTTTGATCCTTTGACGTTTGCAAGTTGTTCGTCTATGTTCGTTGGTTTCCGATCTGTTTTCGTCCGGCCAGAACTAATTACATTGCTTACCTCGTTTGTTTCATTAATAGATGATTAAGTGACAGTGGTTGTTTCATTTTTTTCATATTCGCTCGCGGCCTGACTTTCGGTCTAGTTGGAAGAGTGATCTTAGCTTTGTTCGTTTGGCGATGACGTTTCGTAGTCGCCGTAGTTTCGAGCAGACATGGAGGTGGCTCTTTCTGTGCAGAGAGAAGAAACATTTGCAGTGCGGTGTACTACGGTAAGTCTGAACCATCTGAACTACCGTGAGAAATATTTGGCATTTTGATTTCGAACTGTTTTTAATTTCTCGTCATGCTTCAAAGGGGAATATTGTCTTCTACCTTAATACTGATCGGAACTCGGGAAACCAATGTTCACTTTCGGAGGACAGCGAGGTAGGATATCGCCTGGTCCTCCCCGATTCACACAACCGTGGTGAAATATGAGCAGTGACATTTGAGGGAGTGATGGCAGACAATCTTCGAGGTCCTTCACAGGGGAGGATTCAAATCTCTATTAAGACAGACAGTGAGTTATTAATGACGAAATGAGGTCGATAATATTTTTAAAACAAAATTATCTACGACGAAAGGTGAGGGAAATCCCTAAAGTCGATGACTAAAAACGACCCAATCAGATACATGAAGCACTAACCGCAGTAACTGAACGATAAGGCAAACAACCAGCACATTTTATGGCTACTTTCTACAGTCAACCTGCAGCAGTTCTTTTTCTCGCCACCGAAAGACAATTCATCATCCAAGTTCACGCGTTTTCCTCAGTCTTCCACCATGGTTTGTTTGTGGATAATAACGCTCATCCTGTTTTTCGCGACGGTCTTCAGCACAATACGTTCTGTTGTGGGTCTTGATTCGAAAACGATAGAAAGTCTGAATGATAAGTCCAACCAGGCATGCAATGTCAAGTTGTGCCTGGCGCCGATTTCGGAATACGCGGTATTCATCAGGGAAACGCCCGCCACTCTTCATGTCCAACGAGAAACTAGTGATGACAGCCCGATGCTTGTAACGGGAAAGACGATGAAGAAGATGTGCGCGTAGGTTTCCTCAACACTTGTGGTGTTAACATTAACCCGGATCAACCTTTTCTGCTAAACCACTTCATATTACCCTCAACTCTATGAATATGTGTCTGCGTCTGTGTCAGCGTCTGTATCTGTGTTACAGTTAACAGTTAATGCTGTTGGACCGCGAGCGGAACTGGCTATCGGCAGCGGCATGTGCAAGTTGCGGGACGGAATATGCAAAGCCATGTTTCAATGTGCAATTGTGTAGTGTAGGCTCAGATCACACACGTCGTACCTGTTTGCATACCTGGCCTGCTCATACACCAGCCAGCGCTCATATTATTTTGTTTGTTATCGTTTTGAAACTCCAAAATGTCCAAACTACCGACGAGTTTAAAGAGATCAAATATCTTTGTGTTATTATGGCAGTAAAATCGCCCCAAATTAATTGCGAGGGTGGGAAACTGGCCCAGAAGTGTTACAGTTTTTCTTATGAATACAAATAAAAAATGCCCCCCCCCCCGGCGACGGCCTGAATTAGTTAAAGTGGGTTACTCGCCATAGTGCCCCCCCCCGTTTCGTCTCTGATTGGCCCAAATATCTGACTTTCTCCTCAGCACAGCCAGGGCAGGTACAATTCTTACGCAAATGTACCTGGTCCGATCTATCAAGCATTGGACAAGTGATAGTTAGAAGGAAAGGGCGGGGGCCGGGCACTGGTCATTCAGAAACAGCAGACACACAGCAGGCACATTCCGCGACAACATGAGTTTAAATTTAACGTTAAAAAGGAACAGTGTAGCCCTCCGGGAATAGTGAAGGTATCAGGATTCTCTAACAGCATACGCTTTCAACCGTTTACTTACAGCGGTTCATTTGGCACCTTTACGGAGCCCTCTTCCAAGAGCTTCCTCAGAACAAAGAGTGGTGCGAAAGCGATATCTCTAGTTGCCAGAAAATTCCACCAACTTGTGTGGAGTTATGAAAGAATGACGTGACGTGTGAAACTAAACTAATTGTCACTAAGGGTATTCAAAGTTCGATTATTTGTGCCGATTATCTCGCTAATCAAGGCGACGCTAATCTTCTCAATGTACCACCCCCAATTTTAGGTCAACCAATCGCATGACTTAATTGCGCTGAAGTAATATTGCAACTTTGAAATCCCCAATTATTCTCGTTGATTATTCTCGTCGATTTTGTACCAGATTACTATTTCGAAAATTCAGTCCTTCAAAACTACTTTTTCGCTCATTTTCAAAACTGAAATCTTTTCCGCAATAATGCCACGTGTATCGAAACGAAAGAGATCAACTGACGATCTTGAAGTACATGTCATAGCAGAGAAGATCTGCCGACTTCTATTCGGAGATCCCGGCGACGATGACTTGAATTCGGATTTATTTTTTACTGCCGAAAATGTTCTGCATTCTATATCGTCGTTTCGCTATTTCGGCCCTGGAGGGCCGGTTGCAAAAAGTTCGGACTTCTTCGAGAATGTACTGCCAAATTTGGATGGTGGTCGTTTTAGACAGAAGGTGAGAATGTCGAGGGATGGATTCCAGAAAATTATTGGTCTCATCGCAGCGCATCCCGTGTTTTCCAACAAGTCCAATGTGGCCCAGGCATCTATCGAAAAGCAGCTTATTGTTGCGTTCTCCCGTTTTGGAAATCACGGTAATGCGGCTGGTGTTGGCTTCATTTCTTGTCGCTTCGGAATATCGGAGGACTCCGTTCTACTATTTACGAATCGTACAATTGTTGCTTTGTTGTCGATTGAATCACAGTTTGTGAAATGGCCGGACACAGCGGAGAAAAACGTTATTAAGAGTCGCATTTTGAAGAGGTCGGGATTTCCTGATTGCATTGGTATGGTGGACGGCGCCTTAATGGTTTTGGAATATACACCTCAGCTTGGTGATAGCAACTATTTCAGTCATAAAAGCCACTACGGGATAACGGCTATGATTGTATGCGATGATACCCGCCGTATCCGGCACGCAAACATCGGATTTTGTGGATCTGCTCATGACAACAGGGTGTTTGACAATTTTCGGCTGGGTAAATTTTCCGAACGTTTTTTCGATGACGAGGAATACATTCTGGCCGACAGTGGTTACACAACATCAACAACGGTTGTCGCATCCTACAAGAAACCGGCTGCCCTGATTCCGGAGAACGATATTTTCAAAAAATATCATTCCAGTCTTAGGATGACCGTCGAGCATTGTATTGGAATGGTCAAGGGTCGCTGTCAAAGTCTCCGAGGGATGCGTTCCTACATCAGATCTGTGAAAGACCACCAGCGGATCGTATATTGGATCCGAGCTTGCTTTGTGTTACACAACATATCACTCGAAGACGAGTACGATGACCGCTGAGAGATATTGAGTACTGCAAATAGAGATAGTACTAAACTGGTAGCTGACAGGCCTGATGGAAAAGCAGAAAAAAGGAAACGAGAAAATGTCAAACGCTGTGTACAAGCTAATCGACTGCTGTTGGAGGAATTCCTTTTGAATTAACGAACTGGATTGCTTAGTTTAGATAGTTGTATCTGCAGTTCCAGCTGTCGGTTTTGAGCCTCTATCTTGCGAGCTGTAGCTTCCTCCTTTCGAATTTCATTCTCCTCCCGTCGCATTTCTCGATTAAATTCTGCTTCTGCTTTACGTTCACGCATCTCAGTTCGCCGATCCTCGCGCGCTGCCAATGCTTCTTTCTCTGCAGCCTCCAGTTTCCGTTCCTCCAGAGCCAGTCGAGCTTTCTGACTCTCCGACTCCAAAGTCAAGCGAGTCTTCTGGGCTTCGGCGTTCTCGCGACCCAAGGCCAAGAATGTGTCACTCAGGCTAATCTGCATTTTGTTGACAGTGTCCTTCTTCCTATCCTTCGACGCGGAGATCTTAGTTGCCTGCAGCTGTTTAGCACGGCTCAGAGTTTGGAACCGCTGCGGAGAATTGGCTCGTTCGATTGACTCTGGAGATGGAGTGCTTTGTAGACCGTGGTGTTCTAGAATGTCTTCTTCTTCGTGGGTATTGTTCTCGAAATCCTCAGTTTCATCGCTGTTGCTCAGAAGAACAGCAGTGGCATCCTCGACTGGATCGGTGTTGTCTGCGAGGAAGGGAGGAATCATAGCAGGTCTATCGCAAAAAATTGGATTTAGTCGATCCCATCGCGGGCACAGCTTCTCCACTCTACCTGAAAATGCAAATAAACAAATCAAGTAAAGGTATGCGCGTGCCTGTAGCTACGGCATCCAATGAACTAAGCAATCAAATATAGCATTTCGACCGACCATCAAAAAGGGCCGCGATAGACCGTAAAAACGACTTGAATCTGTTACACAGAATGCAGTTTTTAAAGTTGGACCCTCAAAGGTCCTCCATAGATCTAAATGAGAATGTTGAGTGCAGCAAAAATATCTGTCTGGTCCAGGATGGTTTTTATTCTGACATCCATCAATCAATGAAGATAACTGACGAATGACTGCATCTCTCTTGAGACAAGCAAATCAGTCAATCAACTGGAACTTAAGAGTAAGCACACGGAACGGTCTACCAAGCAATCAATGAATCAATGTGTCAATCAATCAACGTGCTCTTACTGCAAATGGTGTCGATCGCCATTTTTTCGTCGTAGTCAGTCAGTCCTTGGCCAGTGGATGAAAAAAAGAGGGCAGCTTTTTTCCAAGTTGTCTCGTAGTTGCTGATTTTGTTTTTGATGGCTTCGCCAGCTCGATTAAATCCCAGAGCTTTCAGTCCGATGGAGATCTCCTGGGCAATGCTGACTTTGGTTTTGGGAGATGTGTACTTTCTCCCTGCACTGTTGATTCGGCCCGAACCCTTCCACAGGCTGTAATTTCCGTCCTCTTCCAACCAGTCCAACAAAGCAGACTCTTCCTCATCACGCCAGGGCTGGTAATTCCGCACGGGTTCCTCAATTACGGCAAACTCTCTTTCCAAAGCCTCAGCTTTGCGTTTCCGTTGCCTTTTTCCTTCTGTGGTCATGATTCCAAATTTTAAAAAATTACTCTTGTTTCAATAGAAAAAACGTGACATAAACGTGAAGCTGCAAATTTTAGGATTCCCTCTGAATGTTGAAATTTTTCTACCGTACAGTGCGAATTAGCGTCTCAAATAACCGAGAAAAGGAGCAACTACGCTGCTTTTCTCGCTTATTCTAGGCGAATAATCGCTAGTTGGCACAAGCCAATCGGACGAGTGGGAGGAGTCATGACGTAGATTAGCGTCGCCTTGAATAGCGAGATAATCGGCACAAATAATCGAACTTTGAATACCCTTACTCTCGCCCTTTCCAGTCTCTTCAGCGACCCGAAGTGAATTATATTTTGCCCTCTTGACAGTTATTTGAGGAGTGACGATAAGACTGCGATCTCCCTCCACGGGATGACAGTCCACGACCTGATGGATTGTCTTGAATCCTTTACGCAAAAATATGATGAGAAGTGAGTGTGTAAGAGGATACACGCAGAACAGAATTGCCTTACCGTCTGGGTCTTCGTAAAATATGCTGAAGTAGACATGTGTATAGGACACATTGTTGCTATTGTACAGCGAATTCCCGAAGGCGAAGTATTCTCTTGGTTTAATGGCTGTGTAATGCCGGGAAAAGGCGAGAGCCGGACCGTCTGCGTGTGGTTCTAGATTTGTGCCATGATAAAAACACAAGTATTGACGTGCGGTACAAGAACGAACTAAGGCAAAAACACGCCAACACAGGGTCTCAAAAATACTTAAAAATCCAGTCGAGCTAAAAATTGGAAACCTGAATCCTAAAATATAATTGGAATCCTGAGCCGTTAGTAATGATGTAGGTAATTGAATCAATTCATGTTCTTTGATTTTTTCTTCACTCTGGAATTGATGGGCAATAACCGAAATATTTGAACCAACTTTAAACACATGACCAACTTTAATTACACAGCATCTTAGTTATGATAATTCACTTTCTGAATTGCCGAGCCATTGAAGAGCACAGAACAAACTTCAAACTGAACTTTATCCTGTGCAGAGGAGAAAACTCTAGCGAAGCTCTCAACTTTTTGCACAAATCAAAATGTTTAGGTCAGTAATTATTTACAAATTTTCAGTTTGATTGGATTTTCAAGTCTCTATCTTGCCCTTAGTACTACGCGTTCAGCGTCCTGGAATGGAACGATAATTAGGTTTCTTACTTCCTGCTTCGTTCGCTAATTCGTCCGATTCATTTTTGATTTCATTCTTCTGCAGTTTGCATTTCACCCAGATGGTTCCGTCGCTCTCATTTGCAACGTGGCCTAGTACAACAGCAACGAGGTGTTATTGTCGAGTAATGGTTACTCAAAGATGACGGGTTCGTCAAAGAGACTGGGCTTACTTATCCACCGGCTGCTGGAGTTGTATGTATGAGCCAGTATGTTGAGCATTTGCGCACTTGGAGACTTTGACGCAAACTATTTGAAGCAACGTATCAGAGAATGCTCCAAAAACTGGTCGCTGGTAAGGTAGCACGCAGGAGATGGGTTATATATCGTTGCGCTGATATTTTTCCAACTGAATGATGCTGGCTAAAATTTGCCCAGCTCGAATAATGGCGTCAGCTAAAAATTGTCGTTATCTTCCAACTGTTTAATGAAGATTAGCCTACTAATCCGAGTTTGGACATCGATAAGCAGGAAATTTGACTAGGCCACTTACCAAACACATAAACTTCTCGTTTAAGCGGCGTCCAAACTCAACGAAATGTTTGTCTGGACTTTACAGGATGTCTGTGACAAATCGGCAGTATTGAAATATTACGGGATAGCTGAGGGAAAAGTGTAGCGCTGCGTTGGCTTGTCACTCTCTTCTATTTACGTGTATCATTAGGCGTGTATGCGCTGAAGCGATGGTTGTAAGATAATTCATGAACACCACGGAACTTGTTGACCTGACCGTCGTGCATTCAGACGAGTGCCTTACGCAAGCGGAAAAAGTATCATCTGCACTGCATTTGCGCTGAAGCCGGAGTCAATACGGATCAGGAAGCGAAACGCGCAACTGAAATAGCCGTTCTAAAGACATCTGAATTTGATGTCAAAATATAAAATCCTAGCGATTAGAATGTGAAATCCCTTTGGACTTTTTCAAAGGCTGTTATGCCGACAAACAAGGGGCAAATTTAAGCCCTTGGGGCTCGCACCATGATTCGATGATTAATGGGCGCGAAGATGGCCACGCCGCAAACAACGCTCTTTATGGTTTTAAACATCCGAGGATGTTATTATGAACAAAACATATTAGGGCGGTCGAGCCAAACAAAACTAAATGAGAATTACGGTTCAAGAAAAAATGTTTGAAAAAATGTTTTTGTTTGTTATGTACCTTTTTTCGAACAATTGGTGCCCAAAAATTATCGCGCTTCTGAATTTGTACCTGAGTTCTCCATGACGAACGTTTGTCGATCAATAAACTCGTCTTTTACATTTTCTGCCGCCTATCGGCGGATGCCTTTAAGCGCAATTTATAGAAATACCAATAAATATTTTATTTATTCTAATAAAAGTTTATGCAAAATTGAAGGATGGACGATTATTGAGAGGGCTAACTTATTCAATGCAAGTCTGTCTTTGGGAACATTTTCCAATGCTGCACAGTAGCGATGCTTTTGTCGATAAAATTCGTGGCTTTCCGAATCGCTCTCGGGAATTCGTTCACATTTAAAAAAATGTCCAATACTCTTTTTCTGTCTTCTCTCAATTTTTCATAATACAGAAGGGTGAGCCAGCGAAGTTGGAACAGTTTCCGTTTTACGCGTTCTGAAGAGGTTCTCTGCGCCATAAATTTTCCGAGTCATTTGTATTTAAAAGCCCATGATTACCTCTACCAGAAAAGTTGATGAGGAATTTGGACTTCTAAATAATTTTAAAATTCACTTTAGCCGACCGGGGTGAGTAAAATGCATAAAAATTTCAGCAGTGAAATCAGAAATCAGCTTGCTCAGGAACATTTTTTGTACTTTTCCTCATTAATTTCTATACTGCTATCATTTCATTATCATCCATAACTGAGCCGAGACGATGCACTACTTTCACCCCCTGAGAACTAGCCAGCATACACTTGCTAGATTTGACGGTCACATTCGATTTTCAGCACGAGTTCTGGGTCTTTTCGTTCGCGGTTTTTTGCTTTGATATTTTTACCACAAATTTATTTAGATTCAAAAAACAAATTTTCAAAAAAACTTTTCAAAGGGTAGGAACCTACTTAGCACCACCTTGCTAACACTTGGACCGCCCGAACAACATCCAGTCCCACGTGTCGACATTTTGTTTTTTCTCAGTATCAAACAAATACGGGATTTGAGATTGGTTCTTAGGGCATCTAGTAAAACTGGTATTGCAATATTCGAGTGAATACAAGCGGAGTTAAAAATTAGTATCTATTAGGAAAAGGTTAGAACTCTGCCTAGTGATTCGCTGCGCTACCATTGGTTGTAACCACTACGAATGCCGTGTAACTGACATTTCGTGACTCATTTGACGGCTTTTTTTCATTCTTCGTCAGCGGCGCCAGGGTTCCCGCCACCACTGCTAGACCCGGTTCTATCCGTATACCCAAAACACCTGGTTACTAGAGGGTTAACAAAACATCACATTTCGGCGGTTAAGAAAGATGGAGCGTAATAGTACTGTCGGCATCTCGGTTAACGACAATGGACCCTCATGATCTTTCGTCGCCCGTTGATGAATATCACTCCGACTATTTTACCGGCAAGCTGTACTCTCATTGCGATGCAGATTGCTGTATCTCTACTCATCGACACGGCGTCCTGCCGTTTTCCCCAGTCTTTACAGCGTCGGGAGAATTGCGAGTTAGCTGTAATGGACCAATCAGAATACGGTGGCTTCCGCAAACGATGGCCATCATTTTGGCAACTGCGCTCGCTCAGACTCGAATTTGACCCCGGCAAATGAGTTGAAGCTGCGTCATCGGCTGCTGCATCAAAAAGTTGAGCCAGATGCTACCGGGAACAGGTCAGTTACTCCAAGGCACAGGAAACTGATCCTAGGCCTGGTTTGGCAAAATCTCGCGCCTCCCTCGAATAAGAAACAGGAAAAATAATCGCTGCGACATTGGTCAGTGTTAAATAACGACTGCGATGTGTGCGATCAAGTGTAACATTGCTCGCGTTGTATTGATTACATCACCTATCAATCAATGCATCAGTTTGCAGCGGTGAGCAGTTTAGTTGCAAAATGTCGTACAAAGAAAACTCAACTCGACGTTACCGGCCACTGTCCAGAAACGGGGACGAGTTTTCTTGCGTTAGACGTAGTAGACCTAATTAGTTTGCCTTGCAAAGAGTGGAGAAGTCTAAACTAGGTGACCTCGTCACGTGACCTTTACTCGTCGTTCGTCTACTTGGCATTTTGCCCAAAGTATCGGGCCGCTGTTTGCGGCTTGATTTCCGGGTGTGATGTTAGGAGAAGTGGCGAATGGGTTGCGAGGGAGCAGCCGATCCCGCGGATTGTTATTGCCAAACCAATTGGGTCGTCCAATCAACAATCCGTCTAGATGGAGAGCTGTGATGAATTGACCGTGGGACCCACTGGGCCTTTGCCCCCCCCCCTCGACGACCAAAATGACTTCAACCCCGCATCGGGCATAAAAATTTAGGCCTTTTGTATGTTACAGCTTGTCCCCTTCTCACCCCGGGCCGAGGCGGCGGCAATATCCTCCAACAAGCTTGCCCTCCCCTTCGAATCGACCTTAATCCGCCTCTGGTCGACAGTACTGTTTAATAAAAATAACCTTCAATTCGTACCAGCCGAGGTTTTTTTCTGATGAAGTTTTCTTGTTTGATGATGTTACCTTATAATTCCATTTCCTGTACGTGTCGATATTGCGCGTCGCCTTGAAAAAACGTTTTGTATTCTAGTAGTAGGCTGAACTAAACCGCCGTAGTTAACATTTGTCTTAAACATTAACCTTACCTCAACCTGATGTGACTTTTTCCATGCTTCTAAGATGTTGTCCTATCCTGTGTCTGATGGCTGATAGGGAGACTTCTGCCCAGTCTCAGAGAACATCGAAGTGGACGATGAATGATGGACGATTTTGTCAGGTTATTCGTCCCTCCACGCCAGAGGACTTGGAACGTCTGTGAATGAAAAATCAGTCACAGCGTCATGGACCGCCAAATGAAGAACTGAGGTACGAATACCAAAAATAGCAACAATTCCAACCTGGAACCCTGTGTATAGAACTGTGCTGTTCAATTCAAGCAATGGCGGAAGGAGATTAGGAATTTTTGTTTGTTTTTTTGGGGTGGGAAAAATTGATCCCATTTGAAAAGAATTGGATGTCAATGGATTACATGTATCCATAAATGAACCCATCCAATAGACAAAGCACTAAGCGCCGTACTTGAACGATAAGGTGAATAACCAGCACATTTTATGGCTATTTTCTGCAGTCAACCTGCAGCAATCCTTTCCCTCACCGCCGAAAGAGAATTCTTTTTCCAAGTCCACCCATCTTCCCTACAGTCATCCACCATGGTTTGTTTGTGGATAATAACGCTCATCCTGTTTTTCGCGACGGTCTTCAGCACAATACGTTCTGTTGTGGGTCTTGATTCGAAAACGATAGAAAGTCACCCTGCAATATCACTGCGAAATGATGGATCCAATCAGGCATGCGATGTCATGCTGTGCCTGGCGCCGATTTCGGAATACGCGTTATTCATCAGAGAAACATACGCCACTCATCATGCCCAACGAGAAGCTGGTGATAACAGTCCCATGCCTGTGACGGAAAAGACGATGAAGAAGATGTGCACGTAGGTTTCCTCAACACTTGTGGTGTTAACATTAACTCGGATCAACCTTGTCTGCTAAACCACTTCTTATTGCCCTCACCTCTCTGTGTCTGTGTCTGTGTCTGTGTCTGTTTCTGTTTCTGTGTCTGTGTCTGTGTCTGTGTGTCTGTGTCTGTGTCTGTGTCTGTGTCTGTGTCTGTGTCTGTGTCTGTGTCTGTGTTTGCGAGATGCAATAACAAAAGTTACTGATGCGTTTTGACTATAGGAAAATACAGGAAGCAATTGGCTGCTTTGCAAACTACTTTCGAACCTGCCTGAACATGGATTTGCCCTACCTCAACAAAGTCAGCGACGGCCTCTTGCTCGCCACAAAAGTATGCGATCAGGCCAACTTCTACGAAACATTCAGATCATGCTGTCGTGTCACTTGGCCGGTCCGGACCTAGAAGCATGTGGAGAGCGCTTGCAAATCCTGAATGAAGCCTTAACTAAACTGTCAGAGGTCAATAAGTTTTGGATACCAACTCTGATGATGGGAAATATGCGGGGACTTCAACGGATCATTTGCTGGTAAGCGGCAGCCCAATTCATATTTCATATCGCTGTGCCGATTCATTGACCATTCACGCGGTTTAATGTTTTTTTTTTCGGTAGCTTGTCGAAGGAGGTCGGCGACTGTTACGAGTCGGTGTTTACGACCAAATGCTCGGCAGACTTTCTGCGTCTGTGGAGCGACATTAAAGAATCACATAAGGAAATATTTTCCTGTGACGTGGACACCATGAAAACCTGCCCCGCTGTGTTCCTGGAAGAGCTGAAGAAATTGACCGAAAAGACTCAGAAGACAAAGAGAAATGCGCCGAAAACTGAAACTAGTGCGGAAATACGTTATAATCGCAGGACGGAGCTGTGAATTCCGCAGATAATATAACGAGTTTGCTATGTTAGTTAAGTAGAAATAAATAAAACCGAACGTACATGAAGAGACGGAGAAGAACGTGTCAAAAAAATTAAATGGTTTAAAAAAATATGGAAACTGGAAGTACGATCAGATGGGAAGATCTGGGAGACGAACCAAAAGACACGATGCTATGAAACTGGCAAGCAACCGCACCCAGTGAAATGGACTCGATCATCGTGTAGATGCAAAGACACAGGGGAAGATAAGCACCAGGAAGAATGGCAGACACAATGGATGTGAAAGAAACGAGCAGACATCAAACTGGAATTTTGGCATTTTTAAGTTTGTGGAAAAAGCTCTTCCACAGATCAAACCAACGGGAGAGCGAGCTTAACTTGCATGCTTCACGATGCCTGACATTTATTTCCATTTTCTTGGTGCATCGTTTAAGGGTGGCCCAGAGCTTTGTTTTAGTTTGATATTGATGACTGATCGACAAATGTTTTGGCACAGAATATACATTCGCAACTCCACTCACTATTTTCTGTCAAATTATGGCCAGTTTACAAATTTTAACCTTTCCTACTTTTCAAAAAAGTCACATCACCAGGTCCTCTTCTCTTTCGAACATTCTTTAAACAAATTAGTAGAACAGTTTCGTTAGAATTACTGCGTTTTAGACAGTTTCGTTAGAATTACTGCGTTTTAGACAGTTTCGATAGGTATGCAAATATTCGTTACACCAAAAAGTAGCGTTTCCAGTTACGGTGTCTAGTCAGAAAGCAAAAGTGACAAAATGGCGACCTAAATTCATCCCATCCCAAAATGAGAAATTTGCAAAGGTTTGCGAAGGTTTCAATAATTTCTATCTCGGTACACACGGTAAACTATAACGCCGAGTTTTGGATGTTACAAATTTGAGTAACTAAATAGTTTGAAATTTAGTAAATCAGATGAAATTCGTGTAATAACGTTTTCAAACGAAAGTCCAAACGGGATAAGGAGTCCTAATGACCTGACATGATGTATTTTGAAAAAAAAGCATGCAAAGGTTTGCAAGCCCAAACCAATTTTGTGGAAAAGCATAATGGAAACTGAATTTTTTCTTGTTAAGACATTTTGCAACCCTGCTTGAATTTTCAACACAAACGAAGCGCCGGATTGCCCTTAATCGACTATCGAATGGGAGTAAAAATGATGACGTTTATTTACTCCAATTTTGCTGCATTATGAGTCAGAGCAGCAGTTATCTTCGTCTTGCTGTTAACTCAGTACTGTATGCAACAACCCAGTCCGGCTTGCACGCGCACCCTGTCTCCTGAACACATGGCTGAACAAACGTACTTCCCGCTTCAGCAATCGGCCAACGTTCAGCCGACAAGCGTTTGCTCTTCTAATCAAAATCCATAAGTTGAAACGTATCGCGCGTGGCACACGAAAACGCGCAAGTTCGTGTCACGAGTAGTGAATAGTTTTACTTGCTAAACGAGCACGTTGAACAATCGTATTAACTGTTTTTCACGTTAACAGTGTGAACTGTTGCTCCAGAATTCGCATCGTCATCCAGGATGTCGACGGAAGTGAGACGAAAGTGTCTCGTATGCGGGCGTACTGCCACCGGAATCCATTACGGTGTCCTTACCTGTGAAGGGTGTAAAGTAAGTCCACGTTTGATCGCTTGAGGCTGTAAAAATGACAGAGGAGGTAGGTACTCAGTAATGGAGATAGTTATAATAAATGATTATGATCATATCTTTCTAGGCATTTTGTCGCCGAATTGAGGAGAAAGGGACCGTCTACGTCTGCAGCTTCAGCAATGACTGTGTGATTAAGCAGAAAGGGTGCCGTGCGTGTCGCTACAAGAAGTGTCTGGAATTAGGAATGAATATGAAGAGTAAGGGATTTGGGATCTGTGCTAAGTGCGCTGATAGCCGTTTTCTTTATTGATTTCTCGTGTTCCAGACATGAGAAATAAAGGCCTCTGGAAAAGTAACAAAACCAGCATTGCTACACAAACTAATATTGCGATTGCTGTTCCCATCCAAAATCATCTTCAGTCTACTAGAAGGTAAAATGTAAAGTGTGATATTATGGCCTAAAAGTCTAGAATAAATTGTCAAATAATTTGCTAACTACTGAATGATTATTATGTCAGCTGTTTAATTCGGAACCGAATTAATGCTCTCAAAATTTGAACTTCTTTGTAAATAACTCAAAGTTCATGCTGAGACTCTTTAGCTCTGATTAAGAGCAACGCACCTTAACTTCAGATTACTTCTTAATCGCTAAATTTGAAATTGTTGAATTATTAAAGTACATTTCAGTATTCTGTTGAAAGTTCTCAAGATCCAGTGTTCCGTTTAACTCTCTAGTTGTTAAGCATATATTAAACTCCTTCCATCAAGAGTTTAATCATGGAGCATGAAAGCATGAATCACCAATATGTAGAATTGAGTTAATTAAATGTCATGTCGTGTATGCTTCAGTGATGCCCAAAGCAGTGAGAAGATTGAGACCGACAATCTCAGTGGATTCCTCATCCAACAAGCGGAGATTTTTGAGGCAGGCCTGCAAATCAAATGGCGAACCGTTCAGTCGGTAATGGAAGCTGCTGATAAATGTTTTGGAAACCTTATCCTGCAATGCAAAGCCACGCTAGATGGAACGCTGCGATACGGTAACGGACCTGTAAGCGGCAACAGATGAGACCTAGTCCATCACTTAGACAGCCCGTTATGTGTATAACTGATCGTAGTGCCAGCCCTTGAGTAGTCACGGTTCCCTCGTTGACGCCTTCAGCTATCGTAATGTGGAATGCGCTGAACGCATTCGGACCTTCGCCAGTATGCTACCCGGCGCATCTAAACTTGACGACTCGTCCAAAGAAAGCGTCGCCCTCGGCTGGAAGCGCTCTGTATTCTGGATGGTTCGAAAAGCCCCAAATATGGTACGTGCAGATCGTAAGGGGTGAGGCTGTTGAATATC